>JAJHSJ010000012.1:43760812-43815364 GCA_021015155.1 Magnolia officinalis
AAGATTTTTGAAATTTTTTGTTATTCTTCGACCAGTCCTGGAGACTGTTCGACCGGTCGTAGGGTGTCACGACTCATCCTTTGACCAGTCCTAGAACTACGACTCAAACTCTAGCAACCAAATCTGGTTGCCTACGACCAGTCCTGGGTCAGTTACGACCACTCATAGGTGGTCTACGACCAGTCGTAGAATCCTAAGACCAATCGTAAAATGGATTTTTTAAATTGCTCTTAAAATTTCAAAATGTCATTGGTGCTACGACCAGTCGAAGGGGACCAGTCGTAGACGCGATCTTTTCATCTATAAATTGAACACGAATTTTAGAGTTTTTCATCGATTAATTTGAGAAAAGTCAAGCCTCCACTCTTAGATAAGTTGTGTTCATTTTAAGCTAATTTGTTCATATTTAATATTCTTTTTGTTAGCTTTTCTTATTTGATTTTATTCTTATATTCCAATCTTATTTGAAAAGAGGAATTGTTGTATTCCTTCTTCTTGGAATAAAATCAAATAGAGCTACACCCAATTTAGTTTAATTTAAAATCAATTAGAACCTACAACCATTTCTTAAGTGAGTATTGGACATTGAACGTTGATTCGAACTTCTACTCTGATTGCTTCTACCGGGTTGCTACAAAAGGAGTAATCCAAGTATTTTACATTTATTGCTCATATCTCATATCCATAAACAATCAAACCTTCTCCCCCTTTTTGTCACAATTGTTGAGGGTCAAATATTGTATATCAGACCCCAGTTATTACCTAGATTTATGAGCATGACACTGTTTAATGGCCCGTTTAATCATAATTGTGATGCAGGGTGTATTTACGAGCTTGGATGGAAATATGGTGTTAAAAGCATGGATTTAAGGCTTAGACATCACCAAGGCAAGGAACGGACTCCACGAGACCAAAATTAATAGATTTACAAGCCAGGGATCCGGGAAGATCAAGCCGTTCATGTTAAAGAGGCCTGAAATTGGTCCAGAATGCAAGATCACGGGGTTCCGTTATCGGATTGACACAAAACTTCATACATACTGGCCTGGGAACCAGAAATTAACCGTACACGTCAAAATTTGCCCATTAGATCATTGTGGAAGTGGCCCAACGGATAGATCATCCCCTTAAATCCTTAAATGGGGGCCCCTGATCTTTGGATATGCTTCAATATTGGTCTCAACGTGTTAAATGGGATGAGGAAAGGAATGGACGGAACAGATTTCCTACACACATCATGATTGGACCCCATTGACCATGGTTGTGCACAGTGCACAAGTGCACTCGATGTGCACTGGATCTAGACGATCGGTCAGCGCCCGCTGACTCGATCCGTCTCACAAACGAAAACAACGTCCGCAAACAGGGACTTTCGGTCTCTGTTATGAGCCCCACCCATTGTTCATATATCCAATCCGGACCGTCCATTCGTTTGATGAGTGAAAACCGACCGTACAAAGATGGGTCTCCAACCCTATGCCTGCATACAAAGGAAAATAACATTTGAAAAGGCTACTTGAACGGCAGAACCGTGCCACACGATAAAGCAGGTGGCCGCGCGATCAACGCTCCAAAAGTCCACCCCTGAACGTTTTTCGAGTAGACTGCCGTGGACGGCGTGGATTTCGCAAATCAACACTACCGTGGGTCCCACCACTATCACAGTAATCCGTGCGAGCTCTGTTTCGCAACAGAGCTTACGAACCAACCTGGTGGGCCACCATCATCACACGTCTTGATGATCCACACTGTTCACCGAGTTCAGGAGGGTAAACCGACCACACTCTGTTTGTGGACTGATTTTCACAAAACAATTCACAAACAAACAAACATGTACAGGAAGGCTTAAACGCAAGTCGGACGGCTGAAGCACGGATTCTTGTGGGCCGCATCAAAAACAGTAAAAATTGCTCATGCTTGACCGAAATTTCACCCTGAATACAATGGACGGCTTGGATTGATCAACAGAACAACAAAGTGGACCCCACCATCACCACAGCGTAAGGAGCTGGCGCAAATCACGGTTTTTGCGACCGGACGCCTCCCACTTTTTGCAACGTTATACGATCAGGTCCATCATCCAGACGTTAGATCAGGACCGTCCATCGTAAAGATCGTTCAAAAACGTCCCAGGAGACGTTGTTTTTACGGACATGATGCAAAGATTAAGAGACTTATGAAGTCCCGAAGGTGGCTGCGAAAAGGCATACGCGAGTTTTGCTGCGTAGAACTTCCGCATGGAGTGCGAAAATTCCAGCCACCACCTCTGGCACTCGACCACCCTGCTGCTTATAAATGAGAGAAGGAGAGAACGAAAAGGGGATCCGATTTCTGGCTGGGTAGGGGACGTGGATTGGCAGAGAGAGAGACAGGGAGTTTTTTTTTTTTTTTATGTTTTGTTTTGTTTAAAGGATTCAGCCCATTCATGTTGGGCTGAACCTCTTAGCTAGGGCTAAGAGGTGAAGCTTGTAGCATGATTGGGACGTTTGCTTGGCTTTAATTCATGTTTTGTGGAATTCTTATGGATTTTAGTTATTTATGAAGGCATATTTTTAGTTTTTTTAATGGTTTGTTGTGACTCAAATTACAACGGATCTGCGATAGCTTTAAGTATGTTTTTCCTATTATTGAGATTGTGAAATTAGTATGACTTGTTGTTCACCATTGTCCCATGGGCATGGTCGGGTGATGGATTCTTCCTAACTTTCACAATTCTCCTGTGATTGACTGTGGGTTTGGTAAATTGTTGTTGTTTGCCATTGTCTCCTGGGCATGGTTAGGTGATGGGATCACTTCCAAATTTACGCCAATCATATTTGTTGATGATTAGATCCATGAGACATTCAGAGATCTGACAAATCTCTTCTCACCAACTGGATAGGATATGGCTCTAATTCCAGTTGTATCCTTGAATCATACAAGGTAACTTCCCAATTGCTACAAGTGGATCCTTAGCACCCTAGTTCCCACCTTTAATTTAATTCTCTAAATTTTAGATAAATATTTCACCATTATTCCTCAAATCACACTCGCTTTAGATTTCATCTCATTCTAGTTCTAGTTCTAGTTAGTTTCAGATTACGTACAGGTTTCAGTCCCTGTGGATTCGACCTCGGTCTTACCGAGTTTATTACTACATCACAACCCTATACTTGGGGAGTGAACAACAATATGACAAAGGAAGCAACAAAGTAAAGGATAATCATTGGAGAAATAGATGAAGTAACTCGACAATATATAATTAAGTAAACGTTCACAATCCAGTTACTTGGATAATTAAAAAGTTAGCAAACCAAATAGAGAGCACAATCCAACAAAAGTATGAAAGTTATTACATATCAAGAATGAAAACACTCAATCAGATCCTGAAGAAGGAGCATGAATGGTAGGATCAAGATTATGCATTCCCTTGTTCAAGCGCCTAAGATACTTGCGCATATATTTAAACTGAAGATCATGAGCAATATTCATATTCCCTACCTTCTCTTCTAAAGCACGAAGACGAGCATCAAAACCAGAAGGCTCAAAATCAGGATCATTTCCAGAATCAGATTCAAGTTCATCAAAAATATCATCCATATCCACGTCGTCAAGAGGAAGATCACTAGCTTCTTCATCCCCAGTTTCAGCTCTACCAGCATCCACTTGGCCACGAGCCAATTTCAATTTCATTTTGTTAATATTTGAATTGTTAAAAATAAGATGATGGATGTGAGCTTCTCCAACAGGCATAGGCACGAGCATGTGCTTAGCTAGAATAGTCAAGAGATAAGCAAAAGGAATATCACTATGACCTGGATGGAGACGAGAATGTATAATGGAATGACATATCAATGAAGGAAGGCATACTTGTGAACCAAAAATGACAGAGTGCAAAACACGAACCATAAAGGCAGTTAATTCGGTCTTGTTACCAGAACGAGGATACAGATTCGAAGTAAAAAACCTGTGAAGTACCCTGTATTTGGGTAACAAGTACCTTGTGGGGAGCGCATTCCCTTTATGAGTCCATTGCACATTCATATTACACAAATCTCTGGTTAGCATATGCTTTTCAGATTCTGAGGATTTTTCAAATAAATTATGAATAGGAATACCCTCCTCATTAACAGGTATATCCATTAACCCTGTAATCAGATGGCGGTCAACTTCAAAGAGACCTTCTCTAGTATCAATTTTAAAAGTTAAATTCTCAAAAGAGAACTCTGAGATACATGCAAACATGGCCTGTGCAATAGATTGGTATGCAGGCCCACCCCAATGTAAAATGTTATCCCATCCTACAGCTTGGAGTAGAGGTAGAATACCAAAAGGAGCAATGTGTTCAATACAAACAGACCGCTCAACAATGACATAGCGCATATGCAAATCCCATACATCGGAGGGATCATCCTCAGGTGAATGAAGATAGCGCCTAGCGAGAGGAGCTGATCTAGAAGAAGTTGGACCACGGGAAGTTTTCTTTTTCCCCTAGCATTCATTATCATAATGAAAATCAAAAGATCAAGTAGATACAAAAGATGTGAAAAATGGGTTTTGCTAGATCAGATTTTTCAAGAAAAAGCCCCAAAATTGCAATGAAACTCAAAATAGATTACTCCAAGAGTGAAAATGAAGTAATAGGAACTAGAATCTACAAGAGAAATACAAAAGATGCACTAACCTTGAAGATCTAGGAAGGTGGGTACGACTAGTCGTGCCTCGGCTCGTTGAAGAAGAAAAAGGAAATGAAGAAGATGAGATTTCTCCCAAATTTAAAAAGATCCAACGCGATACACGACTGGCCGAGGACCGTTCTCGACCGGTCGTACCACGACTGGTCGAGCACTTCCTCGACTAGTCGTGTACCTATAAAAACAGGCATATTTCATTAAAATTAGAATTTTAAACCAACAAATTATCATATATATATATATATATATTATGATACAAATACGCATGAATAATCAATTTAAAATGCACATACCGAGATCAAATTTCAATTTATTAAACCTGTTTTTGTCGAGCGGTTTAGTGAAAATGTCAGCAAGTTGAGTCTCAGTCGGTATATATTCCAAGGATATTATTTTATCTTCTACTAATTCACAAATATAATGATACCTAATGTCAATGTGCTTGGTACGTGAATGCTGGATTGGATTTTTTGATATATTTATAGCACTGGAATTATCACAATATAATATCATTGATTCTTGTGCAATTCCATAATCGCTTAACATACGTTTCATCCAAACAAGCTGAGTACAAGCATTTCCTGCTGCGATGTATTCAGCCTCAGCAGTTGTGAGCGATATAGAGCTTTACTTCTTGTTAAACCAAGAAACCAAATAGTTTCCAATATAGAAACAACCACCACTGGTTGATTTTCTGTCATCAACATTTTCAGCCCAATCAGCATCTGAATACCCAGCCAATTGAACACTAGTATCAAATGGATACCAGAGCCCATTTTAGCCGAACTTGCGACATATCGCATAATCTGGTTGACAGTAGAAAGATGTGACTCTTTAGGATCAGACTGATATCTAACGCAAATCCCAAAACTTAAAGCAATATCAGGTCTACTAGTAGTTAAGTAAAGTAGACTTCCAATCATACTACGATATAATTTAAGATCTATATTTTTACCTGTAGAGTCCTTTGAGTCTTAAAGTTGTACTCATAGGAGTATCAAAATTCTTACCATTCTCAAATCCAAACTTTTTTATTAAGTTTAGATCATATTTCGTTTAAGAAATGAAAATGCCATCTGGTTGTTGTTTTACTTGCAACCCAAGGAAATAATTTAATTCCCCAACCATGCTCATTTCGAACTTAGATTTCATCAGGGTCTTCAAACCTTGTAGGTTGTTCAAAATATACTTCTTCATGTAGATCACCATTCAAAAAAGCACTCTTTACATCCATTTGATAAATTTTAAACTTTTTAAACCATGCAATGGATATAAAAAGTCTGATTGATTCAAGGCGAGCAATTAGAGCAAAGGTTTCATCGTAATCAATGTCTTCTATTTAAGTGTACCCTTGTACAACCAATCTTGCCTTGTTTCGAATTATATTCCCAAGTTCATCAGACTTATTTTTGAAAATCCATTTGGTTCCTATAATATGTTTATCTTTAGGTCTAGGAACAAGATACCAGACATCATTTCGAACAAACTGATTAAGTTCTTCCTGCATAGCTACTATCCAGTTTTCATCAGAAAGATCTTCTTTTACGTTTACCGGTTCAATCTGAGATGCAAAGCACACTTAATTACATAGGTCTTCAAGTTGTCTACGAGCGCGCACACCAGTGAGAGGATTTCTAAGAATTTGAGCGGTTGGATGATCTTTAACAGTCCTTAATTCAGAAGTTTTGACTTGATGAAGTATCATCATTAGAAGAACTTGAACTTGGGGCAGGTGTGATCGTCTATGACCACACTTGAATAACACAGGTCCTTTTGTTCAGTACACGATATGCGCGACTGTTTAAAGAATATTCTAAAAAGATTCCTTCGTCACTTTTTGTGTCAAACTTTTACAGATTTTTACAGTCACGCAAAATATAGCACTTGCTACCAAAAACTCGAAAGTATTTGACAGTAGGCTTTTTATCGAACCACATTTCATAAGCGATTTTATTATTAGATTTACATATATAAACCCGATTAATAACATAGCAGGCAGTATTCACTGCTTCAGCCCAAAGATTTTTAGGGAGCTTCATACTATTCAACATTACAGTTTCCATTTCTTGAAGCACTCTATTTTTCCTTTCCACAATTCCATTCTGTTGAGGAGTTTTGGGTGCAGAAATTCATGCGATATTCCCTGATCATTACAGAATTTCTCAAAACTGCTATTCTCGAATTCAGATCAATGATCACTACGGATCTTACAAACTTGAGAACCTTTTTTAGTTTGGATACATATGAGAATCCTTTTAACTTCATCAAGGGTTTCTGATTTATCCCTTAGGAAGGCTACCCAAGTGAATTTAGAAAAATCATCCACGATTACCAAGATGTATTTTTTGCCACCTCGACTCTCAGTCCTGGTAGGTCCTATAAGATCCATATGGAGAAGCTCGAGTAGTGTTGATGTGGCATTGGAGTTCACCTTTTTGTGAGAGCTCCTCGTTTGCTTGTCATACTGACATTCACCACATATCTTGTCTACATTTTGTAATTTAGGTAGACCTCTTATTAGTTCTCCCTTGCTCAATCTGTATAAATTACGGTAGTGTACATGTCCAAGGCGTTTATGCCATAATTCTGTTTCATCGGTATGGACAATGTAGCATGATTGATTAGATGAGCTACCATCGCTTACAATATAGCAGTTTTCAGAAGTCCTGCGACTAGTTAATATTACAGAACCCTTTTTGTTCAAGATTTCACAACCTTTATTAAAAAATTTCATGCTGTGATTGTTATCGCATATTTGATATATGCTTAACAGGTTGTGTTTTAGCCCCTCAACATATAAAATATTTTTAAATAAGGGAAGGTTATAGAGTTGAACCGTACCTTGGCCAATAATCTTGCAATTGCTACCATCACCAAATGTGACTGAACCATCAGTCATATCTTTAAGATCGGTGAATAAAGCCTTGTCGCCTGTCATATGCCTTGAGCATCTACTGTCTAAGTACCACTTCGAATGACTTGTAGCTTTGAAAGAAGTGTGGGCAACCAAGCAAGTAACTTTAGGAACCCATTTCATTACTGTTTTGGGTTTAGGAGTATAGTTGGTCTTCTTGTATTTGTGATATTTGTACGAGTGACCCATTGAGTTTGATTTTAAGAGCTACTTAAGCAAATCAACTATTTTTTCAGCTAAAGGATTTTAGTTTTAATTTTTGTAATTGATATGGTTACTTCTGATTTTGAAAGATTGAAAAGGTTTAACATTTTTATAAAACTTTTGGCTTGAACTTTTCTCTTTTGAGTTAGAAGATTCTCCTTTTACAAACTTGGGAGGAGTATTCTTCTGTTTAGGAGGAATATTTTTGTCGTAGCCCAAACTGGATCGGTCGCCACATTTTCTTGATCCAGTTAAAAGTTTTTCTAATTTTGGATCACCTTGGGCATACCTCCATGTATCTTTTAAACTCAAAAGGGAAGAGACTTCAAGTTTAAGTTTATCATTTTCAGATTTCAGATTTTCAATAAGGGTGGTTTTGAAATCTAGATCACGTTTGCATTTTTCAAAACAATCTGAAAGATGAGATTTTTCTAAAACAAGAGACTCAAATCTTTCTCTAAGTCCTGAAAACCTTTCTTTTTGAAGTTTTAGTTTTACAGTAATTTTACAACTTTTCTTGTATAGGGCATTATAAGCATCTTGAAGATCTTCTTCATTATCATGATCACTATTCAGATTTTCTTCACTGGTTGAATCATCATGATCTGAAAAAGTAAACTTGGCTAGAGTCATAAGGGCCTTAACTTCATTGCCCGACTCAGTTTCAGAATCTTCTAATTCAGAAGAGGCTTCAGTGCCAGAAGATTCATCCCAAGTAGCCAACATTCCTTTCTTTTTAGGTTTGTCCTTTTTAGGACACTTGTTTGCTAGATGCCCATATTCTTGGCAGTTGTAACATTGACTATCTTTCAAAGATTTCCAAGATTTAAATCTTTTCTTATCATTTATTTTTTGAAATCAACCCTCTTTTTACTTTTGAAAATCTTGTAAAACTTTTTCGCTAATAGAGCCATATCATCTTCGAAATTTTCGAAATCAGAATTTTCTTGAGAAATACATTTGGAAGACTTAAGGGCTATTGATTTACCTTTAGGAGCTTTAAAAGTTAACTCGTAGGTTTGTAAAGAACCAACTAGTTCTTCTTCCGTCATATTGTCCGTATCACGAAGTTCCTGGATCGTGGTTACCTTAGAGTTGAATCGTTCAGGTAGTAAGCGTAGTATCTTTGCACACACTTTATTTTCTGGGATTTTATCGCCAAGACCCCACATAGAGTTTACAATGTCATTTAATCTAGTGTAGAAGTCCATAAACATTTCATTTTCCTCCATATGAATTTCTTCAAATTTGGTTGTGAGGAGTTGGACTTTAGATTTTTTGACAATTGAAGTACCCTCGTGTGTCATTTCTAATATATCCAAGCTTGCTTTGCAGTATCACAGGATATGTTTCAAAATCACAGGATATGCTTCTTTTGAACTCATCCAGTGATAGTGCGCAAGTGATTGCATTTAGTGCTTTTACATTGGCACTACTCTCACTTTTCTGAAGTGTAAACCAAGAAGTATAAGGTGTTATTCTCATTGATTTTGATCCATTGATACCAGTTATTTCAATGGTAGGAGGGTTCCATTCAGTTACTGTGGCAAGCCACACACTTTCATCCATGGATTTGAGGAAAATCCACATCCTGGCTTTCCAATAGGCATAGTTGGAGCCTTCAAAGGGTGGAGGCCTAGTAACTGAAAGGCTATCAAAATTTGACATCTTATATATAGCTTAGATCGTTAGCTTAGGAAATGAATCCAAAAATAAAACAATTAAAACAAGCTACTAGGCTTTGATACCACTTGAAAAAGGCCAAGCTATATGTCCTAGAGGGGGGTGAATAGGACTGTGCCAAATTAAAATTTAATAGCAAAAAATAAGAAATATAATAGCCAACACAATAAATAAAACAAACCACAATACAAGAATGTAGAGCAACCTCAAAATAAAGAGCTTGATACTAATGTTGTTCTAAGGACAACCTTCGCACCATAAAAACCAAGGGTTTATGGCAGGACAACCTTACTAGAACAAATTGAATATCAAAGCTCCAACAGAAAGGAAATAAAGGAAATAACAAGAAATAAATTCTAAACTATTACAACATTCCTCACTTTGCTTGAAATGTAAATATTACAACATTCACATCCACATATACATTCCACAAATCTGAATGATTAAAGATATAGAAATTAAAAGAACATTCAAATCACAATACACACCGATATATAGTGATTCACCTGTGTGTTCACCAACTGTTAAACAATAATCACACAGCTTGCTACTCCACTCCTAATATCCTCACACAGGGGATATTAGCATTCACTATCAAACAGGTTTTTACAGGTTCACCTAAAACCTTCACAATTGTGTCTTTTTAACTTGGGCTTACACAATCCAAAAACCCACACTTTCTGAGTTTTTCGGCTCTCCTCAGATAACTAACACAATGAGATTTTTTTTGCGAATCTCAAACAAAACCAAAGAAATGAATTTACAATAAATGTAAAATACCTAGATTACTCCTTTTATAGCAGCCTGGTAGAACCAATCAGAGTAGAAGTTCGAATCAACGTTCAATGTCCAATACTCACTTAAGAAATGGTTCTAGGTTCTAATTGATTTTAAATTAAACCAAATTGGGCGTAGCTCTATTTGATTTTGATTCCAAGAAGAAGGAATACAACAATTTCTCTTTTCAAATAAGATTGGAATATAGGAATAAAATTAAATAAGAAAAGCTAACAAAAATAATATTAAATATAAAAAAATTAGCTTAAAATGAACACAACTTATCTAAGAGTAGAGGCTTGACTTTTCTCAAATTAATCGATGAAAAACTCTGAAATTCGTGTTCAATTTATAGATGAAAAAATCGCGTCTACGACTGGTCTTAGGAACCCTTCGACTGGTCGTAGCATCAACGGCATTTTGAAATTTTAAACGCAATCTGAAAAATCCGTTCTACGATTGGTCTTAGGATTCTATGACTAGTCGTAGACCACCTACGACTGGTCGTAGCTGATCCAGGACTGGTCGTAGACAACTAGATTTGGTTGCTGGAGTTTGAGTCGTAGTTCTAGGACTGGTCGAAGGACGAGTCGTGACACCCTACGACCGGTCGAACAGTCTCCAGGATTGGTCGAAGAATAACCAAAAAATTTTGAAAATCTTCAACAACTTAGGACTGGTCGTGGAATTTTTTGGACTGGTTGAACCAGGTCTAGAACTAGTCGAACAAGGTCCAGGACTGGTCTTAGAATTGACCAAATTCATGTAAAAAGATTTATCTTGAATTATGTTTACAAAATGACCTACCCTAAGGTCAAACTAAGGTCCATCATACTTGGAACATGAAGTATGAACATTGAACTTCATTCTTTCAGATGATGGTTAACCTTTGAAGCTTAAGATCTCTACTTGATTTAGCTTGATCTTGAGATCTTCTACAACTTGAATTTTAAACTTCAACTTGAGTTGTACTTGAGTCTTGAAATGCACTTGAGTCTTGAACAAACACTCTTCTTATTGATGTGGTTCTGAACATTGATGCATACTGAAGAGGACAAAGTACATAACCTTGCATTTCTTGAAGCAGAGCACCATACATGTCTTGAACTATTGTGATGTCATCTTGAATCATATATATATATCAACATACAAGCACAAGACACATAGAAAGAGATTTTGGCACACAAGATGTTTTGGCACCACAAAATTTAACAATCAAAGGAGCATGAGACCATAACACTTACAATTTCAACATAGTTCATAAATATGTGTAATACGCGAAAAACATCGTATCTAAGCATATGTGATAACAATCAAGTCAGACATAAATCATTGCTGACATTGAAAGCCTTGAAAACCATAACCTAAATGTTTATAGTCCGCACCTTTCGCCGGTAAACACGTAACAATCTCAGTTCGAACGCTATGTCTTTGTCTACGGCACAACGACAACCTATAGCATGAAATAGGTTAGCTATTACACCATCTGCTCCATTTGAATTCCTAAAACAGGTTAGGGTTAGGATTTCTTACTTAAAAACGGAATCAAAATCGCCGGTATAGCGACACGGAAGCGTGATTCGGAACGTGAAGCGGCAGGGATGAATCCCTACAACAATCTCTCACTCTCTCTCTCTTCTCCTCTCTCTTCTCTTCTCTTTCTTCTCTCTTCTCTCTCCTATGGTTGAAATTCGTATGGAATGAGAGAGGGGTGGATTTAGGTCTTTATATAGGCCCAGAACTGACCTCAATGGCCCCAGGGCCATGGTATACTTAGGTTATAGTAAAAAATTGGCTGTTTCGGGCCAACGGAGCTCATCTGGAGGCCCCTTTTCTGCATACGGTCCAGGGAAAGTTCCCTGACATTGGATCTAGGTTAGGTTACGTCTTCAGTCCGATCGGATTTATGGATCGACTGTGGCGGACCAGTTTCAATTCAACGGTCATCGTCACTCGATCAGGGCCACAAGTACACTGACCTGCGTAGGAAAATTTTCCTGATCCGAATGTGTCTTTGGTTAGGATCTGACGGTCTGAATCCTTAAATTTGGCTCGCAAGTGAACGGCCCAAATCACTTAAATCTGAGTTCATTTTCCAAAGGTATTCGTGTTTCTCATACACTTCGCTCCAGGCTCAAGTTGTGCGTTTTGGTATACTATTTGGACTTGATTTTCGAGATGGTTGTTAAGTCTAGTAAGGCGGTCATAACCATATAGTTTTGCAGTAATCAGACTTTTGACTTGTGGTCCAGGTCCAATACGGAGTTTCAAGCTGCTCCCGAGAGCAACTGGGTTTTGAGATTGATCCTGCGTTTTTAGGTAATGCAACGTTAATGATTCTACTAGTTTTCGGTCTTACAGATCGTATAGAAAGCTGTTCAAGCTAATCTAGCGTTTAATTCAGTTTAGCACTTAATTAATTTTCATCTAATTTCTAAAGGATTTGGTCCTTAGTGATTTCTGCCTGAGGTGGTACTCGGGTCTTTGTACGGATTTTTTCGAGACGTTACAAGCCTCTACTGCAGCATCTCTCCGCGCCCCTACCCATGTGATCGAGAGATGGACCTCGGGAGTAACCTTAACCGCTGCCCTCTCTGTTGTGCGTTCAGAAGAACCACCCTTAGGAGAGGCAGTCCCGAGCTGGAGCCAGTGGGGCAATCTTCTTTGCAGTGGCCTTTAACTGCTCCATCTCCGCCACGGAGGGGAGTCATCCTCTTCGGTCGAGGACGATCAAACATCTCTACAAAAATAAAGAAGACAAAAGTTAAACTCAATTAGATGGCTCGGAACAAAAGAAAAGAAGAAAATTAGCCGTGGTAGAGAGAACTTCAGTTACCTGGTCCAACCACCAATATACCGACCTACTGTAAAACTTTCGAGGGAGAAGGGCTAAGAGTTTAGGTTGGGATCTGGAAAGAGCTATAAAAAAAGGGAAAAACAACAACAATATGAGTTAGATATTCGTAAAAAAAATAAAAAACAAAACAACAAGTACAAGACTGCAGCTCATGTTCTGACCTATGAGGGCGAATAAGGTGGGAATTCAAGCTTGCAATCCATACAACTCCGACGCAGGGGCCTCCCATCCTCCCATAGTGAAGACTCACCTGTCCTTCCAGCCCTTGTTGGAGGACAAGTTATTTGTAATGATGGCCTGGCCCTTACTCGTCTAGAAAGAGAAATGGTACTAGCCTTGAGAGCATGGCTGCTCTTGGTCTGGTATAAGTAATGAAGCTCATCTAAGGAGAGCTCAGAGTTGCCGACCTGCTGCCATAGGGCATAGCATCCGAAGACAATTTGCCATACATTAGGGTTCAGTTGTCCTAGAGCAACCCTTAAGCAGTGCAACACTTCTCTCACTAATGGATGGAAAGGCAGCTGCAGGCCATAAGAGAAGAGGATTGGATATAAGGCCACCTCCCCCACGAGAGGATGGCCTGGAAGCTCTCCAACTCGAGGAAGTTGTAGCCCCACCGAGCATTGGATCCCGAACTCCGTTTAAATGGACTGCAAGTCCTCCTATTGCAATCGGAAAACAAAGATATTGGCCGATAAGGCCGCCCCCTGAGAAGAGGAAGAAGCTGTCTCCGGTTGAGGGGAAGAGGCCTTCCTAACACGAGGAGCCACCACTGGTGGCGATCCCCCCGACGAAGCTAGTCGAGAGTATGTACTATCATGTATAAACTCCCCATGAAAGGCCCCCGAAATGGAGGCCCCCCAGAGTTCTCCTCGGAAGACATAAAAAGAGACAAGGAAGAGAACAAGGCGTACAGGAAGTTAAGCCTCGGCACAAAAAATCTCCGACTAAGGAACGTTGGAAGAAGGGAAACTTGGAGGCTCAAAGAAGGCGTAGGTTAGTAGAGCTTGGGCTTCGCAAAGTCAAGCAGGCACACAATGAGGAGAGAAGCCTTTGTTTATAAGCAATCAAGTAGTAATGCATTTAATGTTGGTAGCATCCATGGAAGCACGAGGAGATGCCTCGATTAACAAGCTCTTCCACGTGGGGTCATAGCGTTCGCCCAAGTGAAGCATTAAATGGTCAAGTAACTGGTGTCCGCCCATAAATCACTCAGAAGCCGAACACTGCTCACCATTTAATGGGTGTCTCCTCGTACTACGAAACCGCCATCATATCTTTTTTGATTCCTTTGACAAACATCATCCTTTTCGGTTCCCGCCCTCATCATTAGACCACAAATTCGAAAAAGAAAAAGATCGGGCTACCTATTGTTTGAAATTCAACTCCCGCTCTTATAGATCAATTCAGGCTCTTACTTTCCAAGCTCACATACATCAAGTTTGGAAGTAGGGGGCAACTGTTATGGAAAAACCGAACTGACCTATTACATGGGACATACAACCACAGGGTGGAATCTCAAAGTGATGCTGACTAAGAATCGCCCAAACGGGTTGCTCAAGCCATCAACGTAACAATCATGCAAATAAGCTGACTTGGGGGGCTAATATGGAGCTGAGGCCCAAAAACTAAGCTTCGAGGAGTGACTCATCTGCTAAGTTGAACTGTTTAAAGACAGAGAGCTCGGTGATAGGACTTACCTCCTGAGCTGATCAGACCGACCCGGACCTGAGAAGATGGATATTCAAAGAGAATCCCACATCGTACCAAGAAAGGATAAATATGGTGAGATTTAAATTGAAGATTATGCCACCAAGGCGGACTTGACAATATTTTCGGAAGTAGATCCCCATTGGAATTAGGACCTTTTGGTGTATCTAATAGATCCTATCAAGATACACGAGTCTGGGAGCTACCCAAGCATGCATCCTATAAAATAACACCTACACCACTCAAGAGGGTAAGCACAAAAAACTATAATTCAAGTTCCATTTGTACGATAAATTTACCCACATAACTTAGGCATTGAATGTCCTCAACCACCAATACCGGTGCCCTTGTTGTCCTTCGTATTCTCCAGGTGTAAGCACTCGCACGCACATTATCAGGGCCTTCTGCCCCTCCAGATTCAAGCAACAACAACCCACCCAAGGGTTGAATCATTATGATTTTTTAGATCTAAGGCCTAAATATGAGTGGATTACGTAGTAGACGGTGTGGATTTTATGCAAATTAACTTGTCCCTCCGTATTCAAGCAACAACAACCCACCCCAAGGGTTGAATCATTATGATTTTTTATATCTAAGACCTAAATATGGGTGGATTACGTAGTAGACTGTGTGGATTTTATGCACATTAACTTGTTTAACCCGTGGGCCAACGGGCGCCGATTGGGTACTTCCCCGCCTGTCCTGAGCTGGGGACAAGCTGGGCTCGGAGGGCCCACCGTGATGCATGGATTTTATGTACACCGTCCTCCCATTTTAACGTTTCATTTTTGGTAATGAGTCCACAAATAAGACAAATAAACTGTTCGAGTGGGCCACACCGGAAACAGCGTTTATTTGACATTCAACCTGTTTATAGGGTCATATAGACCTGGATGAATTAAAAAATAAATAAAATCAAGTTGATACAAAACTTCAGTGGCCCAGTAAGTTTTTAACGGTAAGTATTTAATTCCCATTTTGTGGTCCATTTAAGCCCGGGATCTGACTCATTCTTAAGGCCGTTTGCTCATATGACATGGAAAAATGGACGGACAGTGTAGATAATACCCATACATCGCGGTGGCCCCTATCCCAGCCTGTCTCGAGCTTGGGACAGGCGGAGGAAGTACCCAATCCGGACGCAACCGCGCTAGGTACCCAGCGCGAGGTACAAGGGAGACCCCGGCCTCACCCAAGACGGTGCGGCCCTGACTGTGGGGTCCTCCTTGATATATGTATTTTATATCCACACCCTTCATCCGTTTTTTTCAGATCATTTTATGTCATTATCCTAAACATAAAGATTATCTAATTATTATGTGGACAATACCATGAGGAAAAAGTGACGATCGACCATTAATGAGGTAAAAAAGTTTTGGATCATGCTGATAATTTTTTTTAAAAACATTTATTCAGGTTCACGCCACCTTTTCAACAGCTTGATAGCAAATAAACACTACATAAACATTAATTTCTACTCTAGGAAGTTTTAAGTGGCAAGGGCGTTCAATCACCGATGTTTTCTAAAGTATGGTCCACATGAGATCTGGATTTCTTAATTTTTTGGGATCATGTACTAAAATGATCTGAAAAAAAAGTGGACGGTGTGGATACAGAATACATACATGAAGGTGGATCCCACGGTAAGGACCGCACGGTCTTAGGTGAGGCCGGGGTCTTTATCAAATCCGCTCCCGAGGTACAAGTGGATTTCATAAGCTTAAACTCGGTTTCCCTCTTCTGCTAAGTGCCCCTAACGTTTTTTTGTGCAGTCATCATCAACTGTCATTATTAATGAGAGAGATGTGTTGAAATGGTCGTTCTGCGGCAGAAGCAGCTGCTGTTACTTTCTGTCCTTCCTCTTCCTGAGAATGGCCGAGATGTATGATAAAAGCTGCCCATCTTCTAAAGAAAACAACGAAGACGACATGTCGGTCTTCCTTCACCAGCTCCTCTCTTCTTCCACGTCATCAACAGCTGTGGCAGCAGACAAAGGACCCAAGGAAGAAATTCTCATCCCATACTCTTCCTCACTTTCTTCTTCTGATGCTGCTCTCGCCCTCGCTGCCAAGAGAGCCGCTGTTCTTGTTCCTCACTCCTCCTCGTGGGATTTCTTGTCCCCCATCAAGACTCTTCCTCACGATCTCGTCCGTCCATCGCTCCATCCCCCTTCCGATAGGGACAGGGACCGGACATCCACCGCCGAGTCATCTGCCGTCCTCGACTCCACGTCTCAAATTCTTATCTCTTCTGCAGCTCATGCCCCACCTTGGCCTGAGAAGAAAGAAGCAGATGGTTCTGGGGACTGTGATGCTGCGCCCACTAGGAGGCAGAAGCTCTCGTCCGATGCTGATTTCGATGATTACGATTGCGAGAGCGAGGTATGCGCTGCTGATAATCCCCTCTGCTCCTCCCCATACATAATGCCTTAGGGCGTGTTTTCCACCAAAGAGCGGCATTTTTCTGTTAAACTAGGCTGAAATTTTTGGCTTGCTTAGCAATCGCCAATTTGGGCAGAAGTGGGAATTTTGAAGGAAAAGCCTATACTTTTTCTAATCTTTTTTTGGGTGTTGGAACATGTTATCATTGGTGTAGGAAGGGGCGACGGAAGCATCGGAGGAGCCATCAAAGCCGTTTCCTCCTCGGACCGGCCTAAAGAGAAGCAGAGCAGCTGAAGTTCATAACCTATCTGAAAAGGTATTTGGTTTTTAGACTGCGGTTTCAAGTGCATGCAAAGAGTGCCATCTTTGATGAAGTGGGGAAAATACATTCCTCATTCAACTGTTAAAGCAGCTCTATGTAGAATTATTCAGTTCATTGTGTGGTTAACGATCCATGGTTTGTTGCCTCTCTGCAGTACATGTGGCTGTACAGTAGGCCAATCCGAAACGTCCTACTATTGGGCTCTACTATGGACCGCCCATGGTATGAAAACTGCTCCCTTGAAATATTTACTAACACCCATTTAATAGATTTTTCCCTTTTGTACATGGGTTGTTGGTACATTTTGCTAGAATTGCGCATCTCTTGTGTTCCCTTTCTTTGTGGTTCATCTACCGTGTCCACCATGTTTTCTTTATCCGAGGGTCATCCCTTATGTGGCCTACCAGATGGACGGTCCATATCGCCATATGTAGAACCATGTGTTTCTTGGAGCAGCAACTGACTATGATTGATTCCTTGTGGGATCTGTTAGAATCGGCCTGGAGTATCAGTTTATGTGGTTTCCTGTGGAAATCAATTCCAATTGAAAATGATTTTGAGATACACAAGCACACCCTTATATATTTATCTATTTATTTTAGATAGGAAAGATGGTCTTGAACTCTAGACCTCAATGTTGAAACACACACCATGTCCACCATTAAGCTATGGGCTTGAACCCAGCACACCATTATTTATGTCGATGATGATTTCTTGTTTTCCTTCTTTTTTTTTTTTAAAAAAAAAAAATAAAAAATTTACATTGAACAACTGTAGCTAGTGATTGTGTACTTTGATGGACAGAGGAGGAGGAGCCGGATCAATGAGAAAATGAAAGCCTTGCAGAATCTCATTCCCAATTCTAATAAGGTATCTTCTCACTGCTTTAGCTTCTTTGTGCGCCTGAGTTTGGTTGTGAGTTTTGATTTTTCTCTTTGTGCAGACGGATAAGGCTTCGATGCTCGACGAAGCCATTGAATATCTCAAGCAACTTCAGCTTCAAGTACAAGTGAGTTATTTCTCTACTGTATTTCTTCTATGATTAAATGTCTAGAACCACGTCAAATTCTTCTGCTTAAGGGCACAGCAAGGAATTCTTGTATTCTTATTGGGCATATTGCATTTCAGCTTCTGATTGTTCTGCAAAAGATGAGTATAATGGAAATTTGGCACCAGTTTGATCCAGAAACCCATATGGCCAATGCCCAATGTGCTTTCCATGTTTTTCAAATGGCTTTTAGGGGGCTATCGGAACTGTGTGGAAACACCATTTCAGTGCTCTTTGGTGCACTCCCAAAAAGCTGAAGGTGATCACGCATTCTTTATCTGTTGATGATCATTTCATTAGGATGGTGTTTTTAAAGGACTTGCAATCCATCTTTTCCCTTCTATGGGAAATTTTGCAAGGTTGGTAGCCTGCCTTTACTTGCTGTTAGAATATGGACAATCTTACTAACTTCAGTTTCTAGTTGTAATTGTCTTCCTTAGAATCACATGGATATTGTTAGTTCTTGCTCTCCACATAAAAAGTTAATGTACCAAAATGTGCAAAAAATGAAGCTACATGTCTTGAAATACCATAATGTACTTTGAAAGATATTCCTGATTGCATTTATGGGCATTTGGGGCTTTGCTAGCCATTTTTCTATGTGAAATATGATGTTGGACATCATTTGACAGCAGCATTGCATTGTGTAGCATATGTAATTGGCTCAAATTTCAAGACATCGGCTATTTATTTTTTGTGATGTCACCTAAATCTTAGTTTCTTCTTCAAGGACACTTCTAACTTTTCTTTCTTAGCTTTCCAACTTTGAAGTCATTGTGGGTGTGTGAGATTGCATTTTGATGCCAGGTAATAGGTACAGTTTGGTTCAGATCATTGTTATTAGGAGTTTCCACTAGCTCTTACAAGTGGATGTATGTAGAGAGCTAGAACTATACAGAAGTTGAATGAATATGACTCCACTTTCAACTGATTTAACCTGAGATCTAAGGGATCTGGTTACAAGTGGACAAGGGATTAGGCACCTCCCCTTGCCTGTTTTTACGGTCTCCTTTACCAAGAAAATATAACAACAAGGAGAGAATTCAGCAAATTTCAATGCATTAAGCTATAATGAATACAATCAATGATACAAATGTGAAAGTGGAAGCAAAATGACAAAGCACTTTGATTCTCTAATGTCTTCTTGGCCTTGATCTTCTTCAATAATCAACAACTTTTCTTCAATTGCCAACAAATTTTAATACCAAAAAAGAAAAAAAAAAGAAGAAAAAGAAAACAACTTGACTTCAATTGTCAGTTTTAGGCTTATCGAGATGAAAACTCAAGTGGGAATAATCCTTTTTGAGCTTCTCTCCCTTACAGTAAAAAACTAGTTCTTCTCTCTTTTCTTGATCTCGTTCTCTGTAACTCTCTTTTCTCTCTTCCTTAGCTAGGTTCTCAGCACATTTGAAGATCCAAAGGGCTTTTCTTTGTAGAGAAATATCATACTTACATGCTTCTTGGATGGAAAATGTGCAAAATGAGAGAAGAGAGAACATGAGTGGCATTTAAAAGGATATGTTAAAAATTGGGAGGCTTAGGGCCTGTTTGTTAACTCTGAATTTTTGCACTTAATGGGGAATTTGGAAAATGTTCCATGTTTAGTGGTGTTTGTTAACGCAAAAGAAGGAAAGCGCTCTACCATTTTATGCTAAAAATTTTCCGTGATAGGAGTCTAGCTCAATGGGGAATCAAGAATGCGCTCCGTGATTTTTTTAAATCCAAAAATGTCCTTTGCGACAAAGATTTTCTGCCTTGTGTTATACACATCCCAACTTTTAACATGGGGCACTTTTCTGAGCCCACCATGATTTATGTATTAGATCCACACCGTCTATCAACTTTTCCATATCATTCTAAAGCATGATCCGAAAAAAGATGCACATCCAAAGCTCAAGTCAACCACACCACATAAAGTAGTGGGACAGGAACGACTACCGTTAAAACCTTCCTGATGTCCACCGTGAAGCTTATTTGCCATCAAATCTCTTTATAAGGTCACACAGACCTGGATGAAGGAAAAACACAAAAATCAGCTTGATCAGAGCCTTATGTGGCCCCAAGAAGTTTTCAATGATAGGCACCCAATTCCCACAGTTTCTTGTAGTGTGGCCCACTTAAGCCTTATATTTGCCTTGTTTTTTGTCTTAATTTCTAAAATAATATGAAAAAATGAATGGACGGTATGAATAAAACATATATATCATGGTAGGCCCCATAAAGCCCTTAATTGTCCATATTTAGGTAGATCTTGGTGGGGTAGTACGCAATCCCCTCCTAGATTTGGGGTGCAAATTATGTGCAAATGCCTTTCACGGGAAGTTCTTGCTGGAATCTTAGGTGGAGCCCACCGTTATGTTTGCGATAAATCTAATATGTCCATCCGTGTTTTGAGATCATTTTAGGATTCGAAACAAAAAATGAGGAGGATACAAGACTTAAGTGGGCCGGTCTAAAGGAAAAAGGTGGGTAGGAAAATTAAATTCCTATCATTGAAACCTCCCCGCGGTCGACAGTGATGTTTACATGCCATCAATACTGTTCATACTATCATTCCTAGTGAGATGAACTCAAACCACAAATATTAGTATGATTGAAAACTTCTGTGGCCCCATGAATATTTTAATTATGGGCGTCCAATCCTCTCATTTTCGGCCCATTTGAGTATTCGATACGGCTCATTTTTAGCACTTAAACTGGGTAACGTGCACATTAAATTGCTCAAAGCGTTGGTCCATACATTGTTTCAAGCGCTTACCCAAAGACTCAAACTGCTGGGTCAGCTTGTTCATTGACTCTTGCAATTGCTCTATGTTTAGTGTGGGGTGCAAGCCAAAACCACGACCCGTACGTGTGGGCATACAACTACTAACTCAATCTAAGGACCTTCTACTACGACTATATGTGCCTAGATAGGACTAAATACTCCTATAGGACTCTATATGGAGAAAACGACACAATACTACTCAATTTTCAGCAACCTATCTGTCCAAAAAAATCTGTCAACAGAAAATCTAGCAAAGAGATATGCGGATTTTCTGATAGCAAAAAATTCATCAGCTAATATCAGAAATTATGGACCTCTAAACAGCTCTATATGATGATACTTGATGCATAATGGACACAAATAAACTAAACCCTAAACATGCAATGCATTCCCCTATAAAAACCTTGTGCTCTGATACCAAATTTGATGCAGGACATGAAATTAAATATGATGTGCAAGATTGGCAGGCTTTAGATCACGTTAGTCCAGAAACAATTACACAAAGTTCCATATCCCACACAAAAGTTCAAGCATTCAATCAAGGGGAATCTATGCAGGCCCAGGCCTACACAAGCTAGGGCTGGATCAATCGAAATTATAGACCAAACAATAATCAGAGGAGGGTAAATTCATCCACACATGCACAGAAATAATTCCCCAATCCAAGGGATTCGCATATTTCAGTTCAGGGAACCCTAAAGTTGAAGAAATGGCATAAAATTGGGGATTTGAGTAATTTAGGGTTATGGTTAGGGATTTGGTATGAAAGAGGGGTGAAAGAGAGGAGAGACAAACCAGAGACGCGTCACACGCGTGGACAGCGGTGAAGGCCCAGACGCACGTGCGCTGGAGGTGTCCCGCACGTGTGTGGGGCCCACAAATCGAAAAATGGCCAGCTTGGCCATGTTCGGCCAGGGGTGGGCCACAAAATCTCCAAATTTCAGCCTGATCCGATGCACGGTCTGTGTGTGGTGCTCCGCCGAAGTTTCAGCCCTCCTGCAGGGCCAAATTCTGGAAATCTGCTGTAGAGAGAAAAATGGCTATAATAAAGGATGGATTTGAAGCGTAGATGATCGTAAGAGAAGAGAAATATGAGTGGTAGAAGGTGGGGGCGAATCGGGATAGGTGTGGTTTCGCACCACGGTAGTCAGCCCTTCGAAGAAGGGAGGGTTTCGCACCTAATTGAATCTCCACGACTCAAAAATTTAGAGTAGAAAAAACGCAGAAATTTTATTAATCTTCAATGAAAAAAGACTACAAGGGATGCCTATTTATAATAAAACTCTATATCCCAAAACTCGCGCCATGTGCGCAACCTATTACTTGGAGACGAAGTAATAAAAAATAATAACTAATCAAAGTAATCTAAACCGTCCATGATATTCCTAATAACAATAATAAGCAAAATCCAAAGTACTAGATTAATTAGAACAGTGGGCCACGAGTTCATCTATGTTATTTAGGAAATCTTTTAATGCATTATGAGTTATGACCACACACATCTAGGCCACCCTGGCCACACGTGTGGTTCGATGATCACTCATGTGGTCTTCATATGTTTGTGCTAGTCTTTAGGCCCATAAGTCATTGTTTTGTTTATCTTTTAGTCAGAGGGTTATAAATGTAATTTTCTTGTATTAAATGATTGCCCTAATTATAATCAAAGAGATGTGTGCGCATGTGCAGTATTCTAAGCTTTCTCCTCTTTTTCTCCCTTTCCTCTCACTTTTCTTCTTCTTTTCTTCTCTTTTCTCCATCATTTATGACATGGTATCAAAGCGTAAGTGATCCAATATTTGCTCCTCTCTCTCTCTCATTCTTTTTCTACTGTTTTCTCCTCCTTTTTATCTTTCTCGCTTCTTTGCAGGGAAATGCTAATGTGCTTGGGGCTGACTTAATCTAATCCCCTTCCCTTGTTGTACCACCGGTTGGTGGGTGGTGTAATCATGTTCAACAAAGGGATGTAAGGCCCACTGTTATGTGTTACCTGTGTGATGGGTCAAAGTGGGCCATCTCTCATCTATAGTCGGATTTGAAGTGTAAAGTCAGATTTAAAGACAGAAATTATGCGTGAAGGTTGCTAATGGTACATATCGAAAAAAAGGGGGTATACGGGTGAAAGTTAGAAAGCAAGTAGTGATCTAGTTGATTATGGTCATGGATATATATACTCTTCTATTTGTGTGATGTCCAATTCAGTAGAAAGTTTTCTCTAGTGTATATTCAAAAT
Organism: Magnolia officinalis; assembly: GCA_021015155.1. Taxonomy (NCBI): domain Eukaryota; kingdom Viridiplantae; phylum Streptophyta; class Magnoliopsida; order Magnoliales; family Magnoliaceae; genus Magnolia; species Magnolia officinalis. Next base: position 43,784,379 of record JAJHSJ010000012.1, read on the forward strand.
TCTTCCCTTTTAAAGATGAATACCTAGAATGATTCAAAGAATAACATTATTATCTCCATCTGAATTGATTTAATTATTGTTTCCATCTAAATTGATGTCTCTCCAACTCACATCTACTAATTTGATTGGAACAAACTATCTACAGTGGGCTACATCTGTAGAGATTCTTATGACATGAAAAATAAAGGTGAAATATCTAACTTTGTCCAAACCTTCTGAGACCGTGACAAACTATGATGATTGGGTAACGGAAGATGCTCAAATTAGGGCATTGTTGTAGAATAGTATCGAGCCACATATTAGTGCAAACGTCATCTTCTTCAAGTCTGCCAAAGAAGCCTAGGATAACTTAAAGCATATGTATTTAAGTGCAAGAAACCTAACTCATATTTATGAGCTTCTACGTAACATATCTTCTTTCTAGTAGGGAGATAAGAGTGTGGGTGCATGTGGGAAGAATTGAATGTGTATTAGTCGATGCCAATAGGCATCGAGACTATGCGAAGGTAGAGGGAATAATCCCATGTAATCGAATTCCATTTTTGGCTCCCGACCTGAGTTCAAACCCATGAGAGCTCAAATTCTCGAAGGAAGTGAGATCCATTCAGTCACAGAGGCTTTCGTCAATGTTCAACGTACAACTAGTATGACCACACGAGGTTCCTCATCATCTAATCGATCTGCATTTATCTCTGCATCTGGCAGAGGTTATGAGGGGTGTTGAGTTGGTTGTGGTCACAGTGGTCGGTTTGAAGATAGAGATTTAGGGGGAGGTACCACAACCACAACAAACACTTTGGCCAGGTTACTTCAATCAATCTATTGGCCCTTGCTTAACTCGCTCTATGAACTGGTCGCTACTTGGTCTGATCGGACCCCGGACCTATGAGAGCCCAACCCAGGAGGAATAAATGGTTCCCTTCTAGTGCTTCATGGGATGGATGTTCGCCATTCCCCTCCCTTTAATCCAACCCACGTAGGAATACTTGGGGTGCTCGTGGTGTATATTCTGGTGGCAATTATGGTTGTGTCCGTAGCAATTGACATTGCACACATTGTGGCATCAACAATCATATAATCGATGCATGTTAGGACCTAGTGGAAAAACCAACTTAGCCCAATCAAGTTTGTCATTGGATGATATTTTTGAAAGGTATGTGTCTAAGTCTGCCACTCGTGCTGAGCTGAGTACTTCAAGTGATAACAATTATTATGTCGAAGAATATGCCAAGCTTTTGGGAGATCACTCTACCCATGCTTCTACAACTATTTTTGCTCAGTCAGGCACAATTTGTTTTACTTCTTCTAAGAGTGTCCCTTGGATTATAGGAGCGTATGGCTGTTATGCGTGATAATATTGGCGGGGACCGTTATGCCTACTGATACCGTTACAGAACACCTTGCTCCTAGAGTGTGGTTTGAGAAGTTCAATAGGCTGTTTCTCTGTAACGCCCTGAAAATCGGGGGTCGAGCAAAGCTCAGCTCCCGAGTTCCAATGCATCACTTATGCAACATAGTTAATGCTGATTATGATGAGTGCATTGAAACATGAATGAGATTATACCAAAACAACATATCATACTCCGGAGACAGTTAAATTACGCAAGCGGAAGACTGTGATAGAGATATAAAATATATAAACTGTTGTAGGTCTCCAGAGTATGAACATATTACCAGGTTAAATATAGACATGTATACACCAAAAATGAACAGAAGGAATATACATGGGTGTTCCAAAAGTGCAAACTAAAGTAATCCCTGTAATCCCGTCGATCAGAAGATGGTCTACATAGACCCGCCTGATAGATATATAAAGGAGAAACCCTCCTCATCATCATAGAAGTCCGGCTCCGCTTTGCAAGCATCGCCATCATCTGAAACTCAAACAAGGTCTGGTTGGTGTGTACAACACCGTCCCGTAACGTGGGAGTGAGTGATCAACTCAGCGGAACAATAAAGCAAAGGTTAACATGTTATCAATTCAGTCAAGCAGTAATGATAAAGCAGTAAATCACACATCCCTGAGTACTCTTGTTAATGTAAGAATGGTATGAATGTATGATGCATGCCCTCGCCTACGCTCCCTCAGCGGCTTCATCTCACGTTCGCGCATGAACAACACTGCCTCAGTGCTTGACCTGCTACGCCTGAACGCACGCGTAATGCGGTGCATGCATATGATTACCAAGTTCTTATTAGTCCTTTTCATACAGCAGGGTTGGGAAACTAAGGTACCTCCCTTATATCAATACCCAAACAATGATCCATTCTAGGGTCGTCAGTCCCAGTAAATCTCATACGAAGTTGCGGTTCTAGGTCACTATCACCAACGCCCTACCAACTGACAGTCTATTTTCGAAGGCACGTCACCGACCTGACTGGGGACCACAGCCAGGCTGCGATGGGGTAGGCCTAGCTTATACTCTCGTTGCTACGGAAGGCTCGTCGCCTCAACGTAGTCTCAGAGTATGTTCGACGTTACTACAAAGGGCACATCTAGGGCTGCCAGGGCTGTTGCACGGCATCGTTACACCACTCCCCCATCACCCATCACGGCTTTGTCATCAAAACAGTGTAGGCCGACAGCTCGAATACAGTGTCCCATACCACCGTATTCGGCTCACGAGTCTGGGTTGCTCACTGGTCACTACGGGGAGGCTCGTCGTCCCAACGTAGGTCGACAGCTCGACCACAGTGTCCCATACCACCATGTCCGGCTCATGAGTCTTAGTGGATTGAGGTACCAAGGTTAACGGGGTTCCACTGGTAAGTTTGGTACCTTAGGTTCAAGCAGTAGCGTCCAAACATGGTGAACATACAATGGCCAATCGGGTTATTAGACAAGTTCTACTGGTACGAGCGTACGCTGAAGTAACCGACAAGGTACCACTGTCGACAACCATCGTACGACTCGGATTCCTCGAACGTGTCTTTTGTGGCGAAATGACCTCAAGCACAAAATCAAAAGCCTGTTACCGATTGCCTGGACTATACAATAGCCCCAAACACATTCAATTACAACAAAATATCCTAGAAGATAGTTAAAGCAGTTATGAATCAAGATTGCAAATCATATAATCAAAGGTCCGATAATGTCCGCTTTAGGGCTGCCAGGGCTGTTGCACGGAATCGTTACACCACTCCCCCATCACCCTTCACGGCTTTGTTTTTGCCTCTGATGGAATACAACTTAAACATGGATTTATACATATGCAGGAAATACAACTTAAACATGGAATGCAAGTTAAACAGACACTATAATATACGGCACATGGAGGAAAGCATACACATAATTAAAGGAGTTGAGAATCATATCTCAACACCCCTATACAATGCAATTTACTAACTACTTGCTCATTCAGACAATTTTACAAACACTTAGACTGCACATTACATCATACATAGTATGTAGTAGTTAGAATACGTATTAGGGCAAGTCCTTTCGTCAAAGGATTGCCACCTATACAACAATCACATATGCACGATGGTTAGTCGTGGCGTACACTAATGCATAGTTTATACTCACTTAGACATTTTCACAAACACTTAGGCTACAACTTGTACATACACGACGTATGTTAATATAATAGGTATTAGGCTAATTCGTTCACCCAGAAGTTGATACACATGCATCTAGCATACATAGACAGCAAGTAATCATGACAAGCACAAATCCGTATTTCATACGTATACGGTATTTTCTACAAATACGAGGAATACAGTATATTCAACATAGTTAACGTATATCTGAAAAACGAAACGGACATCACTTTGTATATGTGCAATAGCATCCACGTCAGTAATATATCATTAACTGACATTGAAAGCCTTGAAAACATAACCTATACGTTTAAAGTCCGCATCTTACGCCGATAAACGAGTAACGGAGTCGTTTTAGACGTTAAGTCTTTGTCAACGGAGGATTTGGAACCTATAGCATGAACTAGGTTAGCTATTTCATCATTTCAACTATTTGAAACCCTAGAACAGGGTAGGGGTTGAATTTCTTACCTAAGAATGGGATCCGTATCGCCGGTAGAGCGGTACGGAAGAGCTGATTCAGCCTGTGGAATGATGGGATTGAATCCCAGGGATGAACTCCAACTCTCGCTCTCTCTTTCTCTCTCTTTCCTCTCTTCTCTCTCCTAGGGTTTCCCAAATTCGTATGGGATGAGAGAGTGAGGGCTTAAGGCCCTTATATAGGCCCAAAACTGATGGGAATGGCCCCAGGGCCAAGGTATACTTAGGTTATAGCCAAAGGGAGGCTGTTCCGTCTCAACGGAGCACTTCTGGAGCCTCCCCCTTGAGCCAAAGGTTGGACTTAAGCTCACTGACCTGGGATCTAGGGCGAGTTAAGTTTTCGTTTCAGTTGGGTTCCCAGATCACACGTGGCGGACCAGTTTCAATTCAATGGTCACCGAAACTCGATTAGGGTTACAAGTACACGGACATGTATGGGAAATGTTCCCTGATCCGAGGGTGTATTTGGGTCAGATTCCGACGGTCTGATTGCTTATACCTGGCCCGCAAGCGACAAGTCTCAGATTATTTAAATTAGACTTAATTTCTAAAGAAAACCACGTTTTCTCACACTCTTCGCTTCGGGTTCAAGCGAATAGCCTCGGGACACTATCTGGAGTTGATTCCGAGATGGTTGTCAAGCCCAACAAGGCGGTCCTACGCGTTTAGTCTCGTGGTCATCGGACTTTCAACGTGCGGTCCAGATCCGATACGGAGTTTCAATGTGCTCCCGAGAGCAACTGGGTAATGAGATTGATCCTAGATTTTAGGGTAACCTAGCGTCAATGATTCTACAAGTTTTGGGTCTTGCAGATCGTATTTAAAGTGATTAGTGCTGATTTCGCATGGAATCTAGTTTAACACTTAGGTAATTCTCGTTTAATTTCTAACGAATTTGAGGTTTGAGAAGTTCATAAGGGGTTAGGATCAACCCCTTGCCTAAGGACATCTAACTTTAGGTTGGCAAAAATCTGGGGCGTTACAATCTACCGCCCTTAAAATAATTTCGTCCCCGAAATTGGCTAAGGGCAAGAAGTAAAGATTTTATTATTTCTTTTGCCTAGGTTTTATTGATTTCAAGTTTATATGCGGGGTAGATCATATACTGTCCATGTTATTCTGGTTCATTTTAGTCTACCCCCCTTAAAAACTTATGTCTTTATCTCGTGCTTATACCCTAACGGTTTGCTACAAGTTATTTCTTCATCTATTTGGAGTAAGATATTTGTTTTCAATAGTCGACCAACACGGAGAGACAGTTGTAATGGGCTTGATCCTGATACATCGATCATCTACCTGACCAGGGTAGAAAGCTCATCGTATCCCTTCCTAGTCCTGGTAGATCTTGGTCTTTTGCTCGGTCAAAGCAGTGAGTCCATTGGCAGTCGCTCAGGATTGAGAATTGGGTCAAGCCTCGAATGCTTCGCAGTTGTATATTCCAGTAACTCCGTAGTCTGATCACTCTAAAAAAAAAAAACTTAGGGAATGTTCATCAATGAAAGGTTCAAATTTCTTAGTCATAAGGTTGCCCGTTGGGTCTTGGTCTAGGAGAGTCCTCATCTTACTTCATGTCCATGGTAGTAGTTAAACTCGTACTCTTTGTTAGGCCCTTTCTGTAATACGAATTGGTTTAATACTTAAATCCTAATTACTTTCCTTCTAGTAACTTTATTATCAACATTCTAAGAAAGGTTCTCATCCTATTTAGTGACCTATCTTTACGTATAGTCTGAATCAATTCCATTCGATCCTGGGCCAGTGGGCTATCGGCCCACTAATCTTTCATTGCGCCCTAACTCGACCGCATTCATAACCTTTCTACCCCCCTTAAAAACTTATTTAAGGCTCAAGAATCCATGTCTCGCTCCGTATGGTTATATAAAGGAGATAAAATGTTGGGTGTTGTGGTTGGTTTCAGGGACGAGTGTGAGTTTGTGGTAAGGTGCCTAACTATACCAGGGAAGGACCTCTGCCATGGTCCCGACTTACCTCTTTAATCATGTCTAGTTGAATACTGTAAGATACTCTATACATTATTAGTGCATAAGGAATGTGGACAAAATAGGTTAACGGGCAGACTATCCTTCTAAGGCTATATGCACAATATGTATACCCGAATGGTCTGTGATTCAGGACCTAATCCCTAACTCTCTGTTGCCCATTTGAGAAATTTCTTAGGCCCGAGCAAAGTATCCCTATTGGCTATATGTTCTTAACACTTCTCAAAAGCGAAGTAACAAACTTTTGGTTGTAAGTGGTTCGGCCAACACGGAAGGAAAGTTGTGTAGTGGGTCTGAGCCGGATACATAGACCTTCTGCCTAGCTAGGACAGAATATTGTCGTATCAATTCTTAATCCTAGTTGATCCCGACCTTCTGCTTGATCAGAGCAGTGAGTTCATTGGTAACTACCAGGATTGAGAATTCGATTCAAACCGCGAATACTTTGCTTATATATATAGTTTCTCTACTCCGTGTTCCCGATTGTAATAAGCCCCTGAGAAGACAATCCTAGGGGGTGTGTTGTTTTGATCTAACGTTCAATCAGAGGGATATATAACTTTTCTCTAAGCGTGAATAGTTTCGAAGTTAAAACAACTTTTCTAAGAGTTATTAAATAAAGCCTATAAGTATTAGGGGGATTCAACGAAGGAATGAAATCTCACTCCAACCTAATCAAGCCAACTAACTAAATCTATCTTTCAATTGTCATAACATAATCAGTGTTTTACATTCCTTAGTATAACCAAACAAATAGTTGTAATCCAAAGTCTACGCTTATACGCTGGATGATTTCATACCCTTTCTAATACAAGAAATTGTTTATCGCTTAGGGTCAAACGTTGTTTGATTGGAATTGAGTTGCCTGAACTTGAATTTAACTACACTCGAGCACTACACACATGCTCATACCAGCTAAGGAGGTCGTAAGGTTCATGTTATTAATTGATTGGGTTTCCCAAACTGTCAGGTCTTTCGAAATCTAGGAGCACCACTCTAGGTCCAAAACTCAGGGCCTATTTAGCCAGTGGTCTTAAGTTGTATTAAATGGGACTGCATTGCTAATCCCACCTCGGGATTGGGAGTGGCATGTTTGGTAGGAGGGTGGGATGGGATAAAAGTTAATTTCATAGGTTTTGGAAAATGAGTCTTGTGTTGGAAAGTGTGAGATGGGATTTGTGGGTTTGGAAAGTTATGAGACACAAAAGTTGGGTTTTGTGCTCATATGGGTGTGAAATGGTGAGGCTAAGAGGAGTAAGAGATGGGTTTAGAGGAGTAATGGTGGAGGGGTGGAAGGAGTTCAAAATTTTCAAGCACAACTCCAACTTGTCAAGCATTCTACACATTCGATAACAAAAGGAGCTTCATACATTTCCTTTAACCCAAAATCGTCACAATACATGGGATACAGAGGTACATGAATCATGACAGGAGATGCATGTGAGCTAATACAACCAAAGCTTCAAACACTGAAAACAGCCTAACAACATGAACACAAACATAACCTAAAGCAGTAACCAAAACAAGGTGCAAGACAACGGCATGGATGACTAGGCATCCGAGTCTGGCGACGGAGGAGGGGCACCCTTTCTCTTTCCCATGAGAGAGAATGGAGGAAATCGAGAAAATGGCCGTAATAAGCTCGACTAGAGCCATGGAAAAGTGAAGAAAAAAGAGGAAAAGGGTTGGAGTCTTTAGGTCTCCACGGATTTGATCCTTAAAGGAGGGTGTAAAGGCTAAAATGGAAGGGAAAATGAAGAAAGAGGATGTGTAGTGGGTGTACATGAATTTGAGCCTCAAATGGGGGATTCAAAAGCTCAAATGAGAGAGAATGGAGAGGGTAGGCAGCTGTGTAGAGAGATTTCGAATGTGTGGTGAAGGTGGTGCACGAAAAATGAAGGACGAAGAGGTTGGAGGGGCGATTTTTGTGAAAAATCTGAAGTTTGGGAGAGAAAGGAGAGCTTGGGGTGGTGGTTTGTGAAGGAGGGGTGACCTAGGAGGGTTTAAAATCGACCCACCCTGGATCAGTGGGCCCCACAACACCCAGGACCCATTGGCCCGAGCCGACCCGTTTAGCGGCGAGGCCTCGCCTCGCCGGTCGCTGGAGGTTTTGGCGAGGGCTCGCCCCTTGGGCGAGGTCCTCCAGCCCCCCTAGTCCCAAATGTATGTGGTTCCCACCTCGGGTCCCCCTGGAAGTGCCCGATTTGGGCCCCACCTTCGTTTTGAGTTTATTCGGGCTATGTCGGATACTATCTGATGTATATTCGCATTTAGTGATTTCTAAAGGCTGGGATGGGGTCAATTCTGATCTAAACCCGTCAAGTGACGGTCTAGGGGTGATTTGGGATCGACTCATGCGATCATGGATGGGTACGGACTTAAACAAAATGGTCGATTTCGGTGAACTTCGCCAATTGGCGAAATCGGGGAAACCTAAGTTCGTTTCTACATTTCTCTCGCACCCACCTATGTCGAAAAGCGTCAGCGTACGTTGTGTGACCATAACCTAGGTCCGGTTTAATCCAAATCATGCTCTGATACCATCTTGTAACGCCCTGAAAATCGGGGGTCGACCAAAGCTCAGCTCCCGAGTTCCAACACATCATTTATGCAAAATAGATAATGCTGATTATGATGAGTGCATTGAAACATGAATGAGATTATACCAAAACAACATATCATACTCCAGAGACAGTTAAATTACGCAAGCGGAAGACTGTGATAGAGATATAAAATATATAAACTGTTGTAAGTCTCCAGAGTATGAACATATTACCAGGTTAAATATAGACATGTATACACAAAAAATGAACAGAAGGAATATACATGAGTGTTCCAAAAGTGCAAACTAAAGTAATCCCTGTAATCCCGTCGATCAGAAGATGGTCTACATAGACCCGCCTGATAGATATATAAAGGAAAAACCCTCATCATCATAAAAGTCCGGCTCCGTTTCGCAAGCATCACCATCATCTGAAACTCAAACAAGGTCTGGTTGGTGTGTACAACACCGTCCCGTAACGTGGGAGTGAGTGATCAACTCAGTGGAACAATAAAGCAAAGGTTAACATGTTATCAATTCATTCAAGCAGTAATGATAAAGCAGTAAATCACACATCCCTAAGTACTCTTGTTAATGCAAGAATGGTATGAATGTATGATGCATGCCCTCGCCTACACTTCCTCAGCGACTTCATCTCACGTTCGCGCATGAACAACACTGCCTCAGTGCTTGACCTGCTACGCCTGAACGCACGCGTAATGCGGTGCATGCATATGATTACCAAGTTCTTATTAGTTCTTTTCATACAGCAGGGTTGGGAAACTAAGGTACCTCCCTTATATCAATACCCAAACAATGATCCATTCTAGGGTCGTCAGTCCCAATAAATCTCATACGAAGTTGCGGTTCTAGGTCACTACCACCAACGCCCTACCAACTGACAGTCTATTTTCGAAGGCATGTCTCCGACCTGACTGGGGACCACAGCCAGGCTGCGATGGGGTAGGCCTAGCTTATACTCTCGTTGCTACGGAGGCTCGTCGCCTCAACGTAGTCTCAGAGTATGTTCGACGTTACTACAAAGGGCACATCTAGGGCTGCCGGGGCTGTTGCACGGAATCGTTACACCACTCCCCCATCACCCATTACGGCTTTGTTATCAAAACAGTGTAGGCCGACAGCTCGAATACAGTGTCTCATACCACCGTATTCGGCTTACGAGTCTGGGTTGCTCACTGGTCACTACGGGGAGGCTCGTCGCCCCAGCGTAGGCCGACAGCTCAACCACAGTGTCCCATACCACCATGTCCGGCTCATGAGTCTTAGTAGATCGAGGTACCAAGGTTAACGGGGTTCCATTGGTAAGTTTGATACCTTAGGTTCAAGCAGTAGCGTCCAAACATGGTGAACATACAATGGCCAATCGGGTTATTAGACAAGTTCGACTGGTACGAGCGTACGTTGAAGTAACCGACAAGGTACCACTGTCGACAACCATCGTACGACTCGGATTCCTAGAACGTGTCTTTTGTGGCGAAATGACCTCAGCCACAAAATCAAGGCCCGTTACCGATTGCCTGGACTAATGACATCTAACTCCAGGTTGGCAAAAATCTGGGGCGTTACATTCTCAAATTGGTTTCTATAGCTCTTGAGATCATTCTCGGCTCATAAAGTGTCATGGTTAATCCATGACTATCCTAGTCACCTATGTTGATGATATTGTCAACATTGGTAATATAGTTATGGGGAGAGAGCCATTGTTAAATCATTTTCAGCTAGTATCTTCAACGTGAAGGTCTGTGGCCTATTGAAATGTTTCCATAGCATTGAAATTAATGAAGAAAGGGGATATTTGATCCCTTAGCAGAAATATGTAATTGATATCCTTATAAAATTGGGGATGTTAGGTGCTCATCCATTAGAACCTCTTATAGAAGTGAATCACTGCCTTCACAATATGGAGTTAAAGGTACTTAGCCGTCACAACATGTATTGGCATTTGGTGGGAGAGCTCATTTATCTAACAATAACTTGCCCGGCATCACCATGCAGTGATTCTCATCAGTCACTTATGCAATCCCTTTGTTCTCATCATTTCAAAGTTCTTCGCTGTATTTTTTGTGATTCGACTTCTGTAGAAGGTAAGGGCTTATCATATTCCATTCATGGTTACCTTGATATGGGTGGGTACTGCAATGTAGATTGGCTAGGGTCTTCTAGTGACAATAATTCCACAAGCGGTTATTGTACATCTGTGGGAGGCAACCTGGTCACTTCGAAGAGTAAGAAATGGATTTTGGTAGCTTGCTTCTCTACTGAAGCTGGTATCAATCAGTGCCTCATGCTATTTGTGAAGAATTATTTAGCTCCAATCTCTTTTGTAGGAAATGGGTTTTGTGGTAGTGACTTTGGTTCCTTTACATTTTGAGAATCAAACTGCCATCAACCACACTTCTAACCCAGTATTTCAGAAGTTGGCCAAGCATATTGAAGAAGGTGACGGCCATTTTTGTAAGGGAGAAGATCTCAAAGAAGTTGTACACCTCATAGTTTGGTCCAAAGATCAGTTAGCTGACATTCTCACCAAACTCAACAGTTCCTGTCATCTCCAAGGGATTTTGTGCAAGCTGGGCATGCGTGATATCTATTCTCCAACTTGATGGAGAGTGTAGGAGATTGAGTGTGCATGTGAATATAAGTGGGAGTGCATCGGAGTGAATTATGCCGAGTTATGTTTGTGTGGGGGTTACTGCGTTAGGTGCTCCTACAAGACACCATAGTATGTCCTTATATTTTTATTTACAATAAAATGTGTGTGTGTGTGTGTCGGGGGGGGGGGGGGGGGGGGGTGGTCACCATGCCTTTCGACAATAATCACCCTAGATGAGATAATTTCATGGCCTGATTCAGACAAGTACTTGCTCTTTCCTTTCAGACACATTCCTCATGACTTGATGGATTCCTTGGGATTTGTTCTTACTTGGCCACATCACATGATGGAACTTGTTGACATGGATGATACACACATTGCTATTATCTTTATCGGTTGCATTCCAGTGTGACCTGTTTGTATCAGCCAAATCACACAAGAATCATGTACATAGCTATGAAGTGACTTGTGTGAGTTGCATTAGTATTGGTGATGTGAGTTGGGATTCTGCACCAGCCAAATCGAGTGCCAAAACTATTTTATTCCATGCATGCAACAGCTTGGGAATGACATTTCTTAGACAAAACAGAATCCTGGCTATTTTTTTTTTCCTTGAAATGGGCCTTGAAAACTCACTGGAAAAATACAATTGCTAGCAATAGGGAAAGGAATTAAAAATTTAGAACTAAACTACTGGATTTGTCCGCATATTGTTTGCATAAACTCGACTTTGGCTTATGGAGCAGGAGACGCCTAGGTAAAGCTGGTTTGAGAGTCCTAGAGGTGATGTTTTTCTTCAGGCTTGATTCTATTTGAAGATATAAATGCTTCTATTGTAGTGGTTTGGCCTCTCTTCTCTTCAGGGTTTGGGTAATTGAGACATTTCTCCCCTCAAGCTTTGGGTCAAAAGCAACACAGCAGATGTTATAAGTTGCCTTACCAAGAACCAAGCCATTCTTTAGATTTCGCTTGGAATAGTGAATATCTTACACAAATCATAATATTTTGCTCCCATCTAACACTCATCATGAAGTCACTTTCCTGTTAGGTTGGTTTTCAATTTTGCAGCTGAATAGCTGATGAAATTCGACTATCACCCTATTTCCTTAATAGTTGTATTTGTAATAAAAAATTACCCATTCCCTCTACTTTGTCTTTTTAGTTTTTTCTTCATTTGAAATCTCAATTATAATATAGGTTAGGGCTTGTTTGCGTGCAACCCCAAAAATCAATTTAATTCATTTTCTTGCTGACAGGCGATCCTGTAGCTGTCTGCGCCTGTCAGCAAGTTAGCAAATGGTCAATATGTGCACTGCCCATATATATATCCCTGATGGAGTTGATACTTAGGCCATTACGCTTCCACTGCAAGAACGGTTTGGATTCTGCACATGCGTATCCAGTTGACAAGTGTTTATTTATTTATTTATGAATATCTGAATTTTATTAAAAGAGAAAGATGATAGTGGCCATTAAGGTAATTGATAAATGTCACCAATATACAAGGAACTGTGGCCTGCTTCTTAGCCAAACGTTCAGCCAAAAGAATTAGTCTTGTCTAGGAATAAGACTCAAAGAAACCGCATGCATGAAGACCAGCTCTTTAATTCCGTTTACAGTTAATAACTGGTTTCAGGGAATTGGCCTAGAACTGGAAACCCAAGTCCTGCATGCTATATGTTTAAACATATAGCTGCTTAATAGAAAACAAGTTCTGCATGCTGTAGTTTTTCACTTCATAAGGCTGCGTTTGCAAGTTACCATATTTGCGTCAAGCCGAAGTGGTCATTGTGCTCAATTTGTATGTTTGCTTCATTGAGTGAGCTTACCACTCTTAGATGTTTGGTGGACTTCTTGTTATGCTCGATTTTCTCACTTCAGAAACAGAAGAAAGAAGCTGATGTCCATTTTAAAGTTCCACTTTAAATTATGGTGTGCCGTAAAGGCCATTATCGGGCTGTAAAGGCTGTTACATAATGATGTAAGTGGGTTGCAGACACTTTCATGTCCAAGATGGACCAGAGAAGGCCCAATCGGAGGCGGAAGCAATCAGAACTGTCAGAACCCTGAAACATGCATATCTCGCAAACCGGGATGAGCTATTTGAGGTACCATATATGATTTTGGGGTAGGAGAAGATACTTTAGCCAACCAACCCCGCTACGCTAGGTTGCCCACACCGAATTTGTGAGATTCTATCAAATCGACGATCGAAAGTCCATTTTAATTTTGTTTTTACTATAATAGTAAGTTTTAGTTGAATCATTACTCTTGATCCTTTGTGCTTTAGGAGTCGTGCCCAACATGAAAAGGGCTTAGAAAAATTAGGAGAATAACGTGGTTAGGCCAAATTGGACACGTACTATTTGTAGCCGAAAACCATGAAGTCTAGTAGAAATCATGACCGTCTATAAATAGTAAACTTAGTAAGTTTACTATTTATAGTAAGTCATGTTTTTAGGAAGTTCGAGTTGGAGTTTGATTCTGAAACTTCTTCCTAGGTTTGAGATTACTATTTAAAGGGTTGTAATTTCATTTCTATCATCAATCAATTTATTTTCGAATTTATTAGAATTTATTTCTAGTATCTATTTTTCCTCGTGGATTCGAGAAATCTCTGTGAGGAGTCCAGAGAAGCTCCATGGATTTAGAGTAATTATGCCCTGAGGGAGACGGTGATCGACCTCATTACATTCATCCCTGCGTCAATTGGTATCAGATTAAGGACTCGCCTCGGATTGATGGCAAATAACGAAGGAATGGACCAAAATCCCATGGATGGTGATCCAAGGATTCATTATCTTTTGGAAAGAATGAGAGCTTTCCACCGGGAGAGTTAGTAGATCATGTAAGGGTTGCAGATAACCCTCGACCATTTTGCGGATACGCTAATTCTGCCCTGAGCCCAAGGCGATGCTCAACTGCCTGTGGTTGCTGTATGACACAATCCAAAATTTCGTAGGGCACTACCGGAGGTGAATTGTAGGGCTACCCTAGATGAATCGAGCTCCAGCGACAAGGACATCGATGACGGCTTTTGCCCGACGACCGGTCCATGAAGGCGATCGACAAGATCGTGGTTAAAGAGACTATTGAGGTAAGGCTGAACTTCCTAGTTTTAATGGCTTATTACATAGAGAAGATTTCCTCGACTAGTTAGCCGAAGTAGAACGATATTTTGATTATATGGACGTGTCAGAACATGAAAAGGTGAAATTAGCAGCATTCAAATTAAAATTCGGTGCTTCTGCATGGTGGGAGCAATTACAACTCTCATGTGCCCGACAGAACAAGGCGCCCATCCGATCATGACCACGGATGAGACGCCTTCTTCAATCACGATTCCTCCTTAGTGATTACGATTAGATATTGTTCCAACAATACCAAAATTGCCTACTGGGAATCGAACCATCACATATTACACCGAAGAATTCCAGCGGTTGGCAACGCGGAATGAACTGTCGAAACCAAATCGCAGAAGGTAACACGATTTATAGGTGGGTTACAATCGACGATTCAGGATCGAGTTTAGATGCCGGTTGGGATCGTGGATAAAGCGGTTCAGTTGGCAAGTAGGGTGGAAACGAAGCTTGCAAGAGTACTTAATCGGCCTTATCCTTCAACTCAGCCCCCCATGACGGGTCCCATGCAGGATTCAGTGCTGGCATGAGGAAAAAAACCAGTAGGAGGACGTCCTCAACCTCCTGCAACCCCAAACCATGACACGGGGAGAGGCCCATCCTGGCCTCAACGTGTAGCACCTATAACAGCGGGTTCGAGTAAGATTTCAGATCCGTATGGTTGGCCAAGGCTGAACACTTATTACCGATGTGGCCAACTGGGCCACTTATCAAACACCTGCCCTCAACACCCTGCAGCCCACTTGACCATTAACAAAAGGGGCACTGAAGGTGATGCAGCGGAAGAAGACCCTGGATTTGATGAAGATGAACAAACCACTGAGGAAGGTTCTTGTGACGAAGAATGGTTGGCCGAGGATCATGGAGAATCCTTGGTCGTGAGGTGATTATTGTACACCCCACGGAAGGAGTTGTATCCACAACGGCACAATATATTCCGTATACTATGTACCGTCAACGGTAAGGTCCGTGATGTAATCATAGACAGTGATAATAGTGAAAACATCGTCTCAAAGGTGATGTTGGACAAGTTGCGGCTACCTATGACGAAGCATCATTCCCCTTACTCGATTGGTTGGATAAAAAAGGTGAACGAGACCAAGGTAACCGAACAATGTTCTCTCTCGTTTTCAATTGGTAAAATTATGAGAATCAAGTACTTTGTGACGTGGTTGACATATAAACATGTCATATGTTACTCGGTTGACCATGGCAATCGAACCGTGATGCGACCCACCGAGGATGAGACAATGTTTACGTCTTCGTCAAGGATGGTCAAAAAATGGTCATTGCCCCTATGACACCAGAGAACCACCCTAAAGCTTCTAAAGTGGAGGGGAGTTCCCTCCTGACCATTAGGGATTTCATGGAGGAATCAAAGGAAACCGGTGAGGTGTACGCCATGGTGGTAAAGGGCGAGGAATGGGAGCCCTTAAACATTCCTCCAAGTTTAAAGCCATTACTAAATGATTTCAAAGAATTTTGGCCCGATGACCTTTTCGATGGTTTGCCTCCGATGCAAGATATTCAGCACCATATCGGCCTTGTCCTCGTCGTCCTCACTATCGGATGAGTCCAAATGAGTGCGATATTCTGCAAGGGCAAGTGGAAGAATTGATCCGTAGGGGTCTAATCTGAGAAAGCATGAGCCCATGCGCCGTACCGACCCTATTGACTCCAAAGAAGGATGAGAATTGGCACATGTGTGTCGATAGCCTGGCGATCAACAAGATTAACCATATAAAATATAGATTTCCCATACCACGGCTAGACGATATGTTGGACATGCTTGAGGGTGCGAATTTTTTTTCTTCTAAATTGGATCTAAGGAGCGGCTACCATCAGATTTGAATACAGCCGGGTGATGAGTGAAAGACAACTTTTAAGACCAAGGGTTGTATGAATGGTTGGCCATGCCCTTCGGTCTTTCGAACGCGCGTAGTACATTCATGAGGTTGATGAGCCAAGTTCTAAAACCATTCATTAGGAGTTTCGTAGTAGTCTAGTTCGATGACATTTTGATATACAGTCAGGATGAAGCAAGCCATATGGAACACCTCAAACATGTCCTTCAAGTACTCACTGAAAACAAGTTGTATCTCAATCTAAAAAAATGTAGCTTTTGACTGATAGTGATGCGGGAACATGTGATGGCCTAACCATAAATGCATGTTTAATTAGGTTGAGGAGATTCAAATAATAATTAATCAACTAGCTTTTATCAATAACCTCAATTAAGCAAATCTCAACACAGAGATGAGATCATTCCGTTAGGATCATGCCCCTCAGCATAAAATCACATAAACAGTAAAAAAAGGACCTAGGGATATGAGGATACCCTAGATCTAGCATAAGCCAGTCCACAATCAAGTTTGGATCCGATTCTCCTGACTAGCCATCCATCTTTTTCGTTCAAATCAAAAGGGAATATCCAGAGAGGAACGAAAGATATGAAGAAGAGATGGGTTCGAGATGAAAGAAAATATGGATTATAAGGCATCAAAGAAAAGAAGACGTCCAATTCTTACCTGTTCCTGCACCTTGAAGATTTAGAAAGAAGGAAACCTGACACCGAGGTGGAATCCTCAACTCCCAAGAGCCAATCTTGAAACCCTAATATCTTTTGTAAAAAGAGGAAGAAAGCATACGAATTCTCATTCATTCAATAATTAGAATAGAGTTTCTTACAGTGTATATATAAGCCATGAAAAAAATAAAAGTGCACTAAAGCCCCTGAAAGCAAGGAAAATAACAAAAAGATGGAAAAAAGAAAAAAAAGTGCATTTAAGCCCCTTAAAACGAGGAAAAGAACAAAAAACGCCTGAAACTAAAACACCCGCGCGATAGGGTGTGAAATCCGCCCTATGGGCCTGCGGTCGTGGTGCGGTCATCTCGCTCCTGCACTAGTAGCGCGTTAGAAAATGGGTTTGATGGACCCGACATCCATACGCATTAAGTTCTCCGCTCTGATAATCCGTCTGTGATGCCTCCTCATCTGGTACACTCTAAAGGGTGCACCACTGATGTTCGCATTAATTCTCCCTGGGTAGGAAGAATTCGCTATTGGCGAAAGTGAACTTTTGTATCTCTCGAGCAAATTGGGGTCTATGCTTTGCAGCTTTGTCTCTGTGATCTAAGAGTTATCTGTAATGAGCCTATTCCTCCATTTGACTAGGAATTTCTGGAAACCCCCGGAGCGAGTGGAAACCGCTTCTGAGTCTAAAATTTTCTCTATCTCGTCTATTTTCGGTGTAGGTGGAAGAGAAGATAAGATGGGTACAGGAAGGATAGGTTGTGGCCAAGATCCATATATAAGCGGGGTCTGGGAAGAAACAAGGGAACCAGTAGATAGAGGTGATGGCTCGTGATATGGAACTAGATCTTCCACATTAAATGTGAAACTGATGCCCATGGTAGCAGGGATATCAACAACATAAGCATTAGACACCAACCTTTTCACATTTTTATGTGGGCCTATGCTACGGGCATGAAACTTCTTCACAGATCCTGGTGGAAACCAATCAGACCTAATATGAACCATGACGTCATCTCTAGGTTGAAATTCCTTATATCTCCTGTCATTGTCAGCAAAAAGTTTATAATATTCATTACTTGAATTAATCTTCCTTCTGATCTCACTATGCAATGCATGTATATGTCGGGCGAAGGACTCCTAATTCTGAAGGACGTTGTGGGGTAGCCACAGGGATCAAATCTATGGGGGCTCGGGGTCTAAGACCTAAAACAATTTCAAACGGGCTCATTCTTGTGGACCTGTTCACTGAAGAATTATACGCAAACTCTGTTGTGGGAAGAACAGTGTCCCAGGTCCTATGGTGGTCTCCAACCAGACATTTCAACAAATTCCCTAGGCTAAGGTTCACTACCTCTATTTGACCATCTGACTGAGAATGATATGTTGAAGAAAACTGGAGCCTCGTACCCAAAAGATGCTAGAGAGTCTTCTAAAAATATTAGTGAACCTAGTATATCTGTCAAACACGGTGGATCTAGGTACTCCATGAAGTCGCACAACCTCCTGAAAGAATAACTTTGCAACGTGGGAGGCATTTGAGATCTTCTAACATGGTAGGAAATGGGTCATTTTAGAAAATCGATCAACAACCACGAATATGGAATCGTGCTTATGAATAGTCTTGGGAAGTCCAAGCACGAAGTCCATACTGACATCTTGCCACAGGGCATGGGAACTGGTAAATGAGTATATAAACATGTATTTTGTTTCCTTTGCTTCGCCAGTTGACATGTCCTACACTGCCCTACAATCTTAGCCACATCTCGCTAGAGATTAGGCCAATAGAAACTATTAGACACAAGGGCAACTGTTTTATTTTTGACCAAGGTGACCTGCCATCCCTCCAGCATGCAACTCCCAAACTAGAAAATCATGGAGGGATGTGTGTGGGATCTAGAGCTTGTCACCTATAAAAAGATATCCATCTGTAAGGACGAATTCCGCACTCCTCAAGGGCGGGTCACTAGATAATGACCCATAAATGATTCCAAAATCAGGACAATTTGAGTACTGACCATTGAGTTGCTCAAAACCTGTAACTTCAATGCTCATGGACCGTGGCATTAAGACACGACGGCTAAGCGCGTCAGCAACCTTATTCTCTTTTCTGGCCTTGTGCTTAAGCACAAACGTGCACTCTTAAAGAAAACGCGCCCACTTGGCATGCTTAGGGCTCAACTTCTTTTGAGAGTTCAAATATTTCAAGGCCTCATGATCAGAGAACAGGGTGAATTCTTGCGGTAAGAAATAATGCCGCCAATGGCGCAATGATTGCACAATCGCGTAGAACTCCTTGTCATTAGTGGAGTAACGTTGTTTAGCCTCATTCAGCTTCTCACTGAAAAAGGGCATAGGATGTCCCTTTTGGCTTAACACTCCGCCTATGGCAATTCCTGACATATCACATGCTACCTCAAAGACTTTGGTAAAGTCAGGTAGACGCATGACTGAAGCTTCCGTCATTTTCTTAATTTCTGAGAAAGCCCTCGCCACAACTTTAGTCAACTCCCATTTTCGTATGCAATATGTGATAGGAGCCATAATTGAGCTAAATCCATGGATGAATTGCCGATAGAATGTAACTAGGTCATGAAAGCTTTACATTTTGTATATGGTATGCGGCTCAGGCCAATTGACAATGGCCTTGACTTTCTCAGGGTCTGTAGACGTACCCTCTGACGACATAACAAACCTCGGGAAGATAACTCGAGAGGTCAAGAAGGAACACTTCTGGAGGTTCACATTGAGCTTTTCTGCGCGCAAGGTGTTGCAGACCTGCCTCAAGTGCTCGATGTGCTTGCTATGGAACATACTATAGATGATGATATCATCGAAGTACACCACTAAAAACTTGCCTATAAATGGTCACAACACTTGGGTCATCACCCTCATAAACGTACTTGGGGGCATTGGTTACCCTGAAGGGCATAACTAGCCACTCGTACAACCCGCCTTTCGTCTTGAAGGTAGTCTTCCATTCATCTCCCGAGCGAACATGAATTTGGTGATAACCACTCTTGAGGTCAATTTTCAAAAAGATAGTAGAGGTGGCCATCATGTTAAGCATGTCATCAAGCCTTGGGATGGAGAATCGATACTTGACAGTGATCTTGTTTATGACTTTACTATCGATACACATGCGCCACGTGCCGTCTTTGTTGGGCGTAAGAAGCCCGGGCATGGAGCATGGGCTCACTCTCACGAATAAATCCCTTTTTATGCAATTCATCCACCTGCCTCTTCAATTCGGCATGCTCGGTGGGGTTCATTCTATAGTGAGGGAGGTTTGGTAGGGTAGCCTTTGAGATGAGGTCTATCGCATGCTGAATGTCTCGTATCGGTAGAAGCTCGTTTGGAAGGTCCTTAGGGAAGACATCCCAAAACTCCTTTAGGATCAGGCAAACCTCTTGGGATATCCCTATAGCAACCTCAGGTGTACTCTCCCTAGCCAGTAGGCTGTATACCAAGGTCCCCTCGCCTTGGTCTCTCTCTCAAACTCCTTAGCATCTATGATGTGGAGAGACTTCGACTGAGGCACCTTTTGACTCTTAGGACCGCCTAGGGATGCAACATCTTTCGCTCTTGTGGATGATTTGAGAGGGAGCGGGCTCAAGACAAACTTCTTTCATTTATGCTTAAACACAATTATTCATACACTCGAATATTGTGACATCTTTGTCATAGATAGAGCTGTACACGAGTCAAACTGAGTCGAGCTTGGCACAACTTGGCTTAACTCGGCCAGTAGCTAACTTCAGCTCGAACTCGGCTCGGCTTAGTCCTCGAGCTTGACTGACCAGTTCGGCTTAATTCAGTCAACAGCTCGGGCCAATTCGAGCCTCTGTGACATTTTCTCAAACACATATAATGCATCTTCGATTTCTCACAAAATGCAAAACAAGAACAACACTTTACAGGTATTTCATCAAACACTCAGCGAGTAACATTAAAATCAAGATATGAGGGTAGTCTTATAATGTAAATAAATAATAATAATAATAATAATAATAATAAAAAAAAATTGTAGTGATTTGTTTTGTATTCATTCCTTCCTTGCCACTAGCCGATCCCACGGAGAATGTACGCACCCGAAACAACACGTCGTTGAGTCATTTCATCAAACACTCGATGAGCAACATCAATATTAAAATAACCAAGTCATCGAGCCAATTCGATCCAAGTCGATTCGAGTTGAGGTTCGATCTGAGTCAAGTCGAGTTTGGGCAAGCTCGAACTCTACTTGAAATTTTTTCGAGCTCCAAAAATCAGCTTGACTCGGTCTGAATCCAATTTCGAGTCGAGGCGAGTCAAGCTTTTCCGAGTCAAGTCGAGCGAGTTGACTGAACTAACTCGACTCATGTACAACTTTAGTCATAGAGCCATGGCCTTCCCACGATGATATGACCAACGTCCATCGTAACCACATTACACCACAAGTTGTCCTTATATGGTCCAAACTCAATTGGAACATGGCATTGCCGGGTCACAAGGAAGGATGTCGCATCCACCCAAAAAACTCTGTATGGGTTAGGGTGAGGGATTAGCTTTAACCCCAGGTGACTCAAAATAACTGGGGAAACTACATTCTCACAACTCCCGCCGTCTATATGATCACTTTTCAGCTCTTTTCTCCACACTTGGCGTAAGTGTGGAAAATGGTGGTTCTGCTCCAATCTTCGCTTTCCTTCACCTGGGTCAAGGCGTACCTCACCACCGCAAGTGGGGTAGTCTCCGTAGTATTATCCTCGCATCACTAGCCAGCTCAAGGGATAGGATAATGATCTCATCATCATCTTGGTCACCATCAACTTTATCTGTCACTTCTTCTGTGTGGTGTTCGGAAACAAAGGCAATGTGCCCACCCTTATTTGAACACTCTGCGGCGATGTGACCCATGCCACTATAATGGTAGCACTGCCCTGGCATCGTGAGCCTAGTACTTGGTCTAACCACGTTGTTACCTCGGTTTCTGTTAACTGGCTGGGTGCTAAGTTGAGCTCTGGGTTGATTTCCGGCCTGGGGTCTCGCTCCCTGTGGAGCTACTCTAGGCACAATAGGTCGAATATCAAACCTCCTCACATTGGACTGGCGCACACAGTGCTCCAGTTCCTGCACCACCTGGTAAGCATGTTCCAAACTGGTGACCATGTGAAGCGTGAGCTCCCGTTGAAGCTCAGGCCTGAGGCCCATATGGAAACGGGAGAAAACCACAACAAGGTCCCCGTCCACATCGCACATGATCATGTATTCATTGAACTTGGCGATGTATTCCGTCATCGTCATGGATCCTTGGCACAAAGTGTGCCATTGATTCAACAACCTCTGCCTGTATGAAAGGGGAACATACTTATCTCGCAACAACTCTTTCATCTCAATCCAAAGGAGAACTAGCCCTTCTCTAGATTGCTCGTGGCGACGCTCCACGTTTCCTAATATAGTTTTGCCTGGCCCACTAATTTCATCGTGGCAAACCCGACTCGTCATGGGTCTGGCAGATCGTGCCACTCAAAGAAGTGGTTCATGTTTGCTAACTAGTCGAAAAAAACTCTGGGGTCCAATCTCCCATCAAAATTGGAGGCGTCAACCTTGATGCCTTTCATGACCCTAACAATAAGGTCCTAGTGCTCATGGTATCTCTGAGGTTATTGACGACGCACCCTACCACCTACCATGACCCTCCATTGTGCGGGAAGAACAGGATCACGATTGTGTGTTGGCAATAAT
Source organism: Magnolia officinalis (assembly GCA_021015155.1). Classification (NCBI taxonomy): domain Eukaryota; kingdom Viridiplantae; phylum Streptophyta; class Magnoliopsida; order Magnoliales; family Magnoliaceae; genus Magnolia; species Magnolia officinalis. The sequence continues at coordinate 43,806,955 of JAJHSJ010000012.1, forward strand.
GGATATACCCCATCATGTCCGTTGCTAGGCCCATGGGCTTGGCTTACGCCCAAACCATCCCTAAGCGGATTAGGGCCCACAACTTGGGATTGATTGACAACCCCAATGTCGGGGGTCGCCTGGGAACCACCTACAGTGGCGGTTGGAGTACCAGCTGCACGTGACTCTCCTCTAGATGTGTGAACCTACCATCCTGATATGCAAACTACTGCGCGATCTCATCCCTCAAGGTTCGAAACCGTTGATCCATTTTCTTAGTTAGGCCTTCATAGCTTTAGCAAATTGATCAGAGTCCATGGTGTAATGGAGAGCAAATCCACGACCAGTGCGCGTGGGCATATACCAGGAATGAAAAGTGAAGGGTCCTAGATCTAATGTGCAAAATGGGTAAAAAAATGATGATACCAATGCAACACAACTATCCTATATGGCCTAGATCTATATGAGGATTTAACAAAATGTAGGAAAAGAGCTAACTAAACTCAACAAAATTTGTCCCTTTCGCAGAGTCAGTATGTGGTTAAGGGGTTCTTTAGTAAATTTTCACCACAAAGAGGGATTGTCGATAAATTGACCTATGCTAAAATCTAGGCTCCGATACCAAAAAATGATGCAGGGACATGTGATGGCCTAGCCATAGATGCATGTATAAGCAGGTTAGAGGAGATTTAAATAATAAAATTAATCAACCATTCAAATAATAAAATTAATCAACTAACTGTTATCAATCACGTCGATTAAGCAAATCTCAACACAGATGAAATCATTCCGTCAGGATCATGCCCCTTAGCATAAAATCATATAACCAGTAAAAAATGGAGGACCTAGGGATATGAGGATACTCCAAATCTAGCATAAGCTAGCCCACAGTCAAGTTTGGATACAATTCTCCTGACTAGCCGTCCCTCTTTTCCGTTCAAACCATGTTATTCCAAATCGGTTACGTAACGGCCGTAACGGCCGTTACGTAACGGTAACGGTCATAACCGTTACGCGTTACGGGGTCGAAACGGCCGTTACAGAAAAATGCGCCGTAACGGCCCCGTAACGGTCCCGTAACGGCCCGTAACGGTCCAGAAAGTGCATTTTTCAAAAAATAAAAAATGGCCGTAACGGCCGATACGGGGGCTGTAACGGCCGTTACGGCCCGTATCATAACGGTAACGGTGGTGGCCGTTACGGCCACTGTTACCGTTACGGAACACCTTGGTTCAAACCAAAAGGGAATATTTAGAGAGGAACGAAGGATATGAAGAAGAGATGGGTTCGAGACGAAAAGAAGTATGGATTCTAGGGCATTAAAGAAAAAAAATAGCTGATTCTTACTTTTTCCTGCACCTCAAAGATCTAAAAAGAAAGAAACTTGAAACCGATGTGGAATCCTCAACACCCAAGGGCCAATCTTGAAACCCAAATCTCTTTGGTAAAAAGAGGAAGAAAGCATATGAATTCTCATTCATTCAATAATTAAAATATGGTTTCTCACAGTGTATTTATAAGCCATGAAAAAAGTAAAAGTGCACTAAAGCCCATGAAAACAAGGAAAATAACAAAAAGATTAAAAAAAAAAGAGTGCACTAATGCCCCTGAAAATAAGGAAAAGAACAAAACATTCGTAAGAGTAAAACACACGCACGACAGGGTGTGAAATCCGCCCCATGGGCTTGCGGTCAGGGTGCGGTCATGCCACTCCTGCACTTGTAGTGCGTTAGAAAATGGGTCCGATGGACCCAGTGTCCATCCATATCAACTCCTCCACTCCGGTACTCCGTCGGCGACGTCTCCTCTTCTGATACACTCTGAAGGGTGTACGACTGATGTCTGTATCAGATAGCCTGCTGTCTTTAGGCTTTGTCGTGAGCTTCACGGGCATCCGGGTGGACGACGAAAAGGTGAAAGCCGTCAAGGAATAGCCAGTTCCAACAAACATCCACGAAGTACGGAGTTTTCAGGGATTGACGACATCTTATCATCGGTTTGTGAAATTTTTTAGCACCATTATGTCACCAATTATAGATTGCATGAAGAAGGGGCAATTTCAGTGGACTGACGAAGCTGATAGGAGCTTTGCTGAAATCAAGCACAGATTGTCCACAACCCCGGTTCTTGTACTTCCCATCTTCGACAAACTATTTGAGGTAGAATGTGATGTTTCATATGTCGGAATTGGAGGATTTTTATCTCAAGAAGGCAGGTCGATAGCCTTCTACAGTGAAAAGCTTAGTGATGCACGCAAAAAGTGGTCGACCTATGAGCTCGAATTGTACGCAGTAGTCCAGGCACTATGACATTAGTGACATTACTTAATTCAGAGGGAGTTCATTCTTTACACAGATAACCAATCTCTCAAATTCATTAATAGTCAGACTAACGTGAATTGTGTGCATGCTTGATGGGTTGCATTTTTGCAGGAATTCACGTTCGTTTTGAAGCACAAGTTAGGGCAGCAGAACAAGATGGCTGATGCACTTAGCTGTAGGGGTGCACATCGAACCGGTAGAACCGTGGAACCGACCAAATGGTCCGGTTTGGTCCGATTCTAGAGTGCACTGGTTCCAGTTCTGGTTCTAAAAATTAAAGAACTGTTTAGTTCGGTTCGGTTCCGGTTTGGGGGTATGTAGAACCGAACCGAACTGTGATCCGAATCGTGGATCCGAACCGTGAATCCGAACTTGGAACCGAACCTGGAACCGTGAGTTTACAATATATTTTAGTTGTATATTTGACTCATGATTTTTATAGTTTACAATGCACCCCTTACTTGTTTTCATAAATGTATTTTTTCACACCATATACAATATCTAAACCATTCATCAAGTGGATCACAACAAGAATGGACATGGGCTAAATTATAAAATAAAACATGCAATTGGGCCGGATTATAAAAAGCCCAGAACCGTGGAACCGAATCGGTTTTCACGGTTCGGTTCTGGTTCGGTTCTAGGGTGCTAACGGTCTGGTTCCAGTTCTGAAAATCCTAGAACCGTAAGGAACGGTTCGGTTCCAGTTTCACCCCAGAACAGAACCGAACCGTGTGCACCCCTGCTTAGCTGTCGTGCTTCACTACTTATTACAATGAGCGATGATGTAGTCGGCTTCGACCGTCTCAAGGAGTTGTATGTTGAGGAGGAGGACTTCAAATATACATAGATGAGATGCCAAAAGGGTCATTCAAGTGACTTACATATGCAAGACGGTTTCCTTGTTAGAGGAAATCGATTTTGTATCCCCCAAAGTTATTTGAGGGAGCAGATTATTTAAGAGCTATATAGAGGTGGCCTTGGTGGTCACCTTGGGTGAGACAAGACGCGAGCTCTTGTAGAGGAGCAATATTACTGGCTGTAATAGGTACGTGATGTGGGTAAATCAGTGTAGTGCTGTCATGTTTGTCAGACGTCCAATGGGCAGTCTCAGAATATGGACCTCTACCCCCCGTTACCCGTGCCTGATGGCCCTTGGGAGGACTTATCTATGGACTTCGTGCTTGGTCTCCCACGAACACATCACGGTATGGATTCAATATTCGTGGTGGTAGATCGTTTCTCAAAGATGACGCACTTTATCCCATGTAAGAATACCTTCGATATAACACACGTGGCTAACCTATTCTTCAGAGAGGTCATGCGGCTACATAAGGTGCCTTAGACCATTACTTTTGACCGTAACACGAAGTTCATTAGCCGCTTCTGGCGGACTTTGTGGAGTCGGTTCGGTACACAACTTCAGTTCAACAGTGCCTACCACCCACAAACTGATGGGCAAATTGAAGTTGTGAATCCCATGTTGGGAAACCTCATACGATGTATTTCGGGTGACAAACCGAAGCAGTGGGATTTGGCCTTGTCTCAAGCAGAATTTATATTCAATAATATGGTGAACCACTCGACAAGGAAGTCCCCATTCTAGATTGTTTATGGTCGAGTGTCTCGCCACACACTTGACTTAGTCCCTTTGCCCAAGCTCCCGGGCATGAGTATTGCAACAAAACATATGGCGTACCGAATTGTGGGCATTCATGTGGATGTGCAAGCCAAGTTGCATGCCTCGAACGATAAGTATAAGGATCAAGCTAACAAGCATCAGCGACAAAATGTGTTTGAGGTGGGTGACCATGTTATGATCCATCTACACAAAAAGAGATTTTTGACCGGGAACTATAACAAGCTGAAGAATAAGAAGATTGGACCAGTACCAATCCTCCGAAAGATCAATGACAATACTTACATTGTTGATCTTCTGGATGACATGGAGATCTCACGTACTTTCAATGTTGCAGACTTGACTGAGTATCATAAACTGAAGCGGGACGAGAACTCGAGGACGAGTTCTTTTGAAGTGGAGGGGACTGATGTAGAGTGGGTCGCGGACACTTTCATGTCCAAGATGGACCAGATAAGGCTCGATCGGAGGCGGAAGTGATCGGAACTGTCAGAACCCTAAAACAGGCATATCTCTCAAACCAGAATGAGTTATTTGATGTACCTTATATGATTTTGGGGTTAGAGAAGCTACGTTAGCCAACCAACCCCGCTACGTCGGGTTGCCCACTCCGAATTTGCGAGATTCCATCAGATCGATGGTCGAAACTCCATTTTAATTTCGTTTTTACTATTTATAGCAAGTTTTAGTTCAATCATGACTCTTAAGCCTTTGAGCTTTAGGATTCGTGCTCAACATGAAAAGGGCTTAGAAAAATTAGGAGGATAACATGGTTAGGCCAAATTGGACACTATTTTTGGCCGAAAACCATGAAGTCTAGTAGAAATCATGACCGTCTATAAATAGTAAGTTTAATATTTGTAGTAAGTCACGTTTTTAGGGAGTTTGAGTTGAAGTTTGATTTTGAAACTTCTTCCTAAGTTTGAGATTACTATTTAAAGCGTTGTAATTTCGTTTATATCATCAATCAATTTATTTTTGAATTTATTAGAATTTATTTCTAGTTTCTATTTTTCCTCGTGGATTCAAGGAATCTCTGTGAGGAGTCCAGAGAAGCTCTGTCGATTCGAACTAATTATGCCTCGAGGAAGAAGGTAATAGATCTCATCACGTCCATCCCTGCGTCACATAAAGGTAACGGTGGCAACTACTACACGTTATGGGGTCATAAAGGCGATAACGGCCGTTATGGAAAAATGACCCGTAAAGGCTGTTACAACCGTTATGACCCTATAACGGTCCATTTTGGGGCTGATACAGGTTTTTTGAGGTTCTTTTTTTTTTTTCAATAAAAAAAGGGACCTAACAATCGTTACAATCTCTGTAATGGCCGTTACACCCCGTATCGTAAGGGTAATGGTGGTGGCCGTTTACGCAATACCTTGGTTTAAATACAACGCTATGGTAGTATGTGTCCCATTATAAATGATTATTATTCAACAATAGTTATTGCGTTTTATTATTTACTAGTAACAGTGTAAAGTACGGTGTCGTTCTAATATAGATGTTATATTTCATTGCTTATCATCATTATTTTTTATTGATTTACACTTTGTTATTTATGGGCTAACTTCATGTGTTGGTGTCTAACTACATTTTATTGTTTTATCTACCTTCCAGATGTTGTCAATGAGAAATGGGCTGAACTTGCATCCCATGTATCTGCCGGGACCTTTGCAGCCTTTGCAAGTGCCCCAGATGCATATTGGCTTTGGTGTGGGAAGCAGCTCCCTACATGTTAACATGGGAGTAGGCATGCTTCCCATGAACCAGGATTCCACAACAAGAAGCTCGTTTGGTCCACTAAATCAATGCAACCCCTCGCAACATCAGCCCATGGTCATACCCAGCTTAACGAATATCACCAATTCAGAGTCAACATTCGATTTGGACATATCACGGGCCCACCATGGACCCTTTCAGTTTCCCTCAGCTATCGAGGTAAGTCAAATACAACCCCTTGAATGCATGTTAGGCTGAGGACTTGTCATACGTCCTTATGCATTGGTCCATGAATGGGGTCGCAATTTGCGCATTTGTATAAGTGGGGCCCATGCTCTGGTTATCCAAAGAATCAGTGGGATGGACCCCTTTGTGGATGGGGGGATGCCACAAAAATTTGGCAAATTGGAACATCCTAGCCCGCAAGCAGTGGCATACAAACAGATGCTTGAGAAAAAAAGATACAGTTATGGTCCAGAAAATGCCAAGGATTAGATTGCTAGGATCTCCCAGTCTTAAATATTTTTATGCTCATCTCCATCCACAGCAGCCGAATCGATTGAACAGTTGGGATTTCCAGACCATGGGTCCCACTACTATGGACTATGGCATATCAGGGACTTGTTTTTCTCCTAATGCTTCGTCTAGTCCGAGTCACCTGTGTAAACAACCACCCATTTCTCTTGCATTGTGAAGGAAATGTACAGCGAAGACATCACCCCACAACAACATTTAGATGCAAGTCACTCTACTGCAAACCCATCAGGCGGATCCTCTTAGCCAGCAATGACTATCCATTTACTGAAATCAGGAGGACAACCTTCAAAGCCACTTTCCTGTTTTATTTAACTTTCTGAACTGAACTTTTCTGAAAGAAATAAAATGAAACCCATGGTCTGATCTCTACATTTGGGCTGACAAGCAACGGTTGTGGAGGAGAATACTAACTGTCTGGAAACATGCACGTCATGTGGTGAAAAGATCACCCATGTTCGCTTCTAGAAGGTGTCGATGGCTACTTTTTTTTTTTTTTTTGTCAGTTTAGAGACAGGAAGATACATGCCCAATGACGACAACAACGTGAAGATAAGCATTAGGTCTTTGACATTTGCCGCTGTCCTTAAACGCTTTTTGGTTGGTTGTGTGCTCTGGTCATTCTGTAACATCATGAAACGCTGACCATCTGACCTTCTGCCTCTGCTGATAATCTCACCATGTTTTTCTTGTAAGAGCTATGCTCATGGAGTTTGAACATTCTGGATTCAAATGCCTCAAAAGTAGAGGTTTCAATGCGATGATTATTGTTCCTGTCGTAAATTGCACCACTTGTAAAAATATGTGAAAGATGGGAATTTGGGGCATTGTAGTGTTCTCTGGTTAATTTATCAACTGCATGATGCGAACTGAGGCTCTCAACTGGGTAAGCATTTTTGCAATTCTGACAAGTGGGTCCTTATGCTTCGCAACTTCAGACTGTTGTTCTGTTGCATCCCACTGTTGATGGGCCATGCCCCAGAGATGTTGCAGGTTGGATTATCTTAGCCACCAATCGCTGGACCTATTGCTGTATTTCTCTTTGTAACCTCTATTTGCAAACCACAAAAGAAAGGGTTTTTCTATAAGAGATTTTGGGAATTCCATGTACAACGGAGCATGACGGACCAGTAGTCTATGTTACTGAAGCAAGCGGCCACTGGTGAGATTGAAGATGAGTGTGAACTGTGCATAGACTCAGACCATTTGTGAGTATAATTTCAATTTATTTATTGTTTGCGGTCCAGTGTTCTGGCATTGGCATCTTCCCTGGAGTTTGGATGCTATAATTTGGTTTTCCGGATAAAGCGATATGGGTTTGTTTTGTGGATATGAAAACATAGCAGGTTTATACATGTAGCATCACCAGTGGACTAATTTTAGTTTCTGAGTGACACTATTGGGGTTTATATATGCAGCATCTGCATTAGTGTAGTTTTAGTTCTTACCGAAGTGAGGGGAATTCTCAGTCTGGTTAGATGGGGATTTGTTCATGCCGTCTTTTTGTTCAGAAGGTCATTGTAGCAGGAAAAGGGAATTTAGGACTCTTATACATGATAAGTCAATTCGTGAATGTTAGATTTACTTGGGTGCTTTTGATCTGTAGACCTCCTGGTACTACTGTTAGGAAATTGTTTAACACAAGTCACACACCACCCATTTGTGTACAGATGTATACAAATCTGACGATTTAGACCAAGGTTTTAAAGTATCATACAAAACTGGCACTAATCGCTCAATACGTAGTGATATTGTCCATGAACAATACGGCTGTATGAGCTTGTGTCGGCAGTGATATTGTCCATGAACGATATGGCCGTTTGAGCCCGTGTCAGCCCAAAACAGCCCGGTGCGGGTGCAATTCGGAGTGATAGCATAGTTCAAAAATCTGAAAACTTGACTGAGTCTTTATTTGACTGATCAACTTGATATATTTTAATAATTAAAATATAAACAGCCGTTTGATGGTGAATATTGAACTTTTAGAAAGAGAAATAAATAAAAATTACAAGGGTAAAACACAGGGGGTTGCTTGGTGTGATGGTAGAAGGATCTTACTTTGAAAAATGAACATGAAAGTGCAAATAGAAAGACTAAACGAACAATAGAATTTCATTAAGTTTTCAGAAGTGAAGTTCTATAAATAACAAAGTTTCTAAATTCCCACAAATACAAAGATTGCAAAAAGTTTTTTCAACAGTTGAGACTGATTTCT
>JAJHSJ010000012.1:43815464-43898674 GCA_021015155.1 Magnolia officinalis
ACAGGAAGACTGGTCTAATCTGTTGCGAGATGTCTTAAATCTGAGTCCTTTTGCAACTGGATACGGAAAGGAGTTTCGCAGATTTCGTGTCGCAAGTCCTTACGCAACTGGGATGCGAAAGGAGTTTCACGGATTTTGTGACGCAAGTCCTTTTGCAACTGGGATACGAAAGGGAAGTTGCCAAAACTATAAATTGGGTCCCTAGGGCTATTCTAATATGATTCCAGACTTCCTAATGTATCTAAAGGGTTCTAGGGTTATCAAAGGTGTAGCAAGGGTGAGATTCGAGGTTGTTCGAATCGGGTAAGTCCTTTCTCTTTGTAATTGATGCTTTCATAGTGTTGATCTGTCGTTTTGTGCCGTGGTTTTTTCCTGCAAGGGTTTTCCACGTTAAATCTGTGTTCTTTTTTTTTTTTTTTTTTTTTTTTTTTTTTTTTTTTTTTTTTTTTGCGTGTGTGCTTGGTGTCCATTAGATTGCTATTCTAGATCTAGATCTGTGTGATTCCGCAGGCCAAAAATCCCAACAAGTGGGCGTACCTTGACAGATGTGAGACACGTTCTTGATTTGAAGCAGAATCTGATTTCTCTTGGTATACTTGAGGCAAAAGGATGCAAGTACACATGTATTGATGGTGCTCTTAAAGTATCTAAGGGAGCACGGGTAATCATGAAAGCGCAATGACTCGATCATGTTTATAGGTTGATCGGGAGCACTTCAAAAGGTGTAGCTACAATGGATGTAGCGGATTCCACCTCTACACGTGTGTGGCATGATGGGCATGGCCACATGAGCGGGCAGGGAAGGAAGGCTGAGACGTGCGAACAGGGATACAGAGCAGGTGGAGCAGCCACCTGTGTGAAGAATCATACGGCATGATTGCAGGATATCGGCGTGGTACATGGACGACTCTAATATCCAGAGGATCATCTTCTATTTTGATGGCTCTAGGTGAGCCTAGTGCTGAGAAGTGGAAGGTGACTATGAGCGATGTGATGGATTCGTTGTACCAGACCGACATATGGGAGCGGGTGAAGCTTCCAGTGGACCGGTGAGCGGTTAGATGCAGGTGGACCTTCAGGAGGATACAGTATAGATACAGGGCGAAGTTGGTAGCGAGGGGTTATTCTCAGCGAGAAGAGATCGGCTTCTTCAAAGATTATTCGCGCCGACGGTATAGCAAGTATCTATCAGATCCGTGATTGGCGCTGGTTGGCCAATGTGATCTTAAGCTATGATTTGATGCAGAAATAAGAGAAGAGGTCAAGAAGCTACACGGTTTGAAGATTGGAAGACATGGTGGAGATTGTTGCGAGATGTCTTAATCTGAGTCCTTTCGCAACTGGGATGCGGAAAGGAGTTTCGTGGATTTCGTTTCGCAAGTCCTTTCGCAACTGGGATGCGAAAGGAGTTTCGCGGATTTTGTGATGCAAGTCCTTTCGCAACTGGGATACGAAAGGGAAGTTGCAAAAACTATAAATTGGGGTCCCTAGGGCTATTCTAATATGATTCTAGACTTCCTAAAGGTATTCTAAAGGGTTCTAGGGTTATTAAGGTGTGTATCAAAGGTGAGATTCGAGGTTGTTCGAATCGGGTAAGTCCTTTCTCTTTGTAATTGATGCTTTCATAGTGGTGATCTATCGTTTTAGGCCGTGGTTTTTTTTCCGCAAGGGTTTTCCACGTTAAATCTGTGTGTTCTCTTTATTTGCGTGTGTGCTTGTGTCATTGGATTGCTATCCTAGATCTAGATCTGTGTGATTCCATTCCGCAGGCCAAAAATCCCAACATAATCGACTTAAACATGACTCGTGGTGGGTACAAAAAATCCAGTGTTTTTTTCTTTTTTCTTTTTTTACACTTATACTAGTCTTACCTTATCTAAATCTCAACATATTATCCTAGTATTTTTAATTTATAATTATTAAAAATGCCTCCATCTATAATGCTCCCCATAACACTCATGAGAAATATTTTTTTTCTTTACAAGATCAAGACACATATCTCACAAGTGCTATTAGAGTGTTTTTTTTTTTTTACCTACTAAAATTTCACATAGTAATTCATGGTGAATGCATGTGATTGCATAATCAACATTAATAATAAATGTGGTTGTGAGTACTTGTACTGTAGTATGTATGCATGCATGTAATACATAAATAAATGGGTTTAGTGGGGCCCGGATACGAGTTGAGTATACCAGACCTGGCTAGTTACAAAATGGTTAAAACAAATACCTAAACCCAAACCACACCCGCTAGCTACATTCTTGCCTGCCTTGTTGGAACAGGTTCAGGGTAGCCCATTGGGGACACTCAGCCATAGGGTGTACACGAACCAGCAGCTCAGTTAGCTCGCTGGACTCGACTCGAAAAAGCTCAATTCGACTTGCTTCAAAGTTGAGTTCGAGCCGAGTTCAAGCAGCCCTAGAGCTCGACTCGACTCGACTCGGATCGAATCCAGCTCGAATCGAATTCGGATCGAACCAGTTTGGTGACTTGATTACTTTGCTATTGATGTTGCTCACTGTCTGCATGAGTTTGTATATGGGGTGTGATTGATTCTATGAGGTGTGATTGATTCTATAATTAGTCCTTGTAAATATAAGAATATTTAGTTTCCTTTAGAATATGATTTTTTCTTTTATATGAGATGTAATTGGTATCTATATATAGCACCCGATTGGGAGAAGATATGAATTCAATTATTCATAGAAACCATAATCTGACATGGTATCAAAGCGGGTTCGATCCAAGGAGCTTGTATTACAATCGCTTCGTTGGCCACTCCAAGGATGTTGTATCCGTTGCTTTTCTCTCCATCAACAAGACGATCAAGCTCTCCTTACTCTTTACGCGATCATCTTCTTTATCCGACGGTCCTCGACGAAGGCCGTGACATCGGGAGCGTACGACACCGGAGTCACTACCGTAAATCTGTTGTGAGTGCGATGACAATCACCACAGGCACAACAACTGAACCAGCTCCAACACCAGCACCACAGATTATTGTCCAACAAGACAATTCTGTGTTTCCTACAGGCATCACACTAGATGAGACCAATTACTCATTATGGTCTCAACTCATGGAAATGCGTATTGGCGCTCGTAACAAAGCAGGATATCTCACCGGAGAAGCGAAAAAACTTGCACCCGGAGATCCCAATGTTGGAGCATGGATTACCGAAAATGACAAAGTGAAGAGTTGGCTTATTGACTCAATGAGTCCGTCGCTAATGCAGCGATTTATTCGTCTCCCCACAGCCAAGGAGATATGGGAGGCCATATCGAAAACCTTCTATAATGGATCGGATGAACCTGTATTTTTGAATTAAATCAGAGATCCTTTTCTACCAGGCGAAATGGTCGACCATTATCAACATACTATAATGAACTTGTTGCTATTTTCCTGGATATCGATCATAGGACTATTTCTCAGGAAGGAACAGTTGAAGGGGTGGTCCAGTTGCATTTCGCGATAGCTAGGCTTCGAGTTCATATTTTTCTAAGTGGACTCGACTCCGAATTTGATCAGGTCCATGGAGAAATCTTACGAAAAGACCCAAAACTTGATTTGGAGAGCTCGTATGCATATGTCAAGAGAGAATATCAACAGAGACAGACAATGGGAGACTCCCGTCCAATCTCTAAAGCGTTCGGCTATGCTGGCTAACCAAACTCGACAAGGATCATCGTCGGCTCATCGAAAAAACCGAAACAATCAATTAACTGGAAAGTCTGGTGGCCTGGTATGTACTCATTGTGTGAAACAGGTCATTCGAAACAGATGTTATGAAGTCATTGGCTATCCTGAGTGGTGGGACTTTACGAAGAAACCTGAAAGAAAAAGATTGTAGAGAAAGCTATGGTTACAATCTACGGAAGAAGACCAATCGCAGCCTAACAAACGTTGTCCATCCAGGTATTGTCGGTAAGACATCTGTATTCTCTGGCAACTGCTAAGAACAGTACTTGGATTATTGATACAGGTGCATCCGATCATATGACAAGGGACTCCGGTCAGTTGCATTTTGTTTTCCCTTCTTCTCATCTATTATCTCCACAGCTAATGGTGGTACCTCTCCTATTACTGGAGAGGGATCTGTCATCTTATCCAATACTCTCAAATTAGATATTGTCCTTGTTGTTCCATCCCTTGAGTATAATCTTTTGTCTGTTGCCAATTACCTCCACTCTTGCTTACACTGTGACCTTTGGGCCCTCATTTTGTGTTTTCAGGACATTCTAACTCGGAAGATTCTTGGTTATGGCGTTAGACGGGGCAAACTCTACTAATTGGAGTTGACAGAAAATGGGGGACCGAAATTCAGTCAGGCAAATCAAACTAGCAGCGAAGACAAATCTCGAGCAACTATATGGTTATGGCACCGGAGACTAGGACATCTGTCCTTTGGTTATCTTAGAAAATTACACCCACATCTTTTTTCAGCTTTGAATGATTTGGATTTTCATTTGTGAATTGGCTAAGAGTGATCGTATTTCTTATTTACCAAGTTTGAATAAAAGTTCAGAACCTTTGTGTTATTCACTCTAAAATTTGGGGTCCTGCAAAAATCCTTTCTATTTCAAAAGCTCGCTACTTTGTTACATTTATTGATGAATGCACTAGAATGACTTGGGTGTCTCTGCTTAACAAAAAGAGTGATGTATGTACAGCATTTCAGGAATTTCATAATATGGTGGGCACTCAATACCAAAAACGGATTCGTATTTTGCAATTCAACATAGTACTGAGTATATAAATACATCCTTCGGTGAGCTTCTGAGCCAACATGGGATTCGTCATCAGACTTCTTGCACCTATACTTCACAGCAAAATAGATTGGCAGAGAGGAAAAATAGACAACTATTAGAGGTGGTTCGTGCCTCTCTCTTTGGCATGAACATGCCTCAGTTCTATATTGGGAGAGCTTAAAATCCACTACTTACCTCATTAATCGAATACCTTCTCGAGTCATAGATTTTCAACTCCCCAACAAAAATGCAATCCTTACTTTCAGTTCCTCATCTCCCAAATCTTGAACCACGAGTCTTTGGTTGTACAGTATATGTTCATATCCCCAAAAGTTTGCGAAACAAACATGATCCATGTGCAAACGGTGTGTCATTGTTGGTTATTTTGAGTTTCAGAAAGGATACAGGTGTTATGACCCTCAAACTCGAAAATTACGTGTGACTTTGGATGCTTCTTTTCTTGAAGTAGAACCTTATTACACAGGGGAAGTCTCTGGCCCTTCTCTTCAAGGGGAGAGCTCTAGTGAAGAGAATGTGGAAGTTGGCGGAGGAGATGAGTTTATGGAGTTAGAAAAAGGGAATGAAATTTTTGAGAAAAGTGTTCGTCAAAGCTGTGATAGTATTCCTGAAGTTGAGAGTGAGTTGATAGTTCTTCCCCAAAATAATTCATGTACTCCCGACATGTCAGAATCACCGATGCCCTCAGAGTTGCCCATGTCCATACCATTAACTGAAGAATCAACCTAGATTATTCTTCCTCAAGTAATCTCGAATATCATATTTGATGAGTCTAATGAAACACATGTTCCTGCAGAAGATAAGCTCCTAAATATCCACAAGATCAACTAAGGGAGTTCCAAAGAAACAATATGAACTGATCTTAAAGCCAGACCAATACCCAATTAGTAACCATGTGTCCTCCCATAAATTGTCTACATCATATATATTTATTGTTAATCAATTATCCACTGTATCTATTCCTAGTAGTGTGCAGGATGCATTGACTGATCCGAAATGGACAAAGGTGATGAACGAAGAGATGGAGGCTCTACAAAAGAATGCGACTTGGGAACTTGTTCCGTTACCCAAAGGAAAGAAGACAATTAGATGTAGATGGGTGTTCACGGTAAAACTCAAAGCGGATGGCAGTATTGATAGATATAAAGCAAGGTTAGTTGCAAAGGGGCATACGCAAAGGTATGGGGTGGATTATCAAGAGACTTTTGCATCGGTAGCCAAGATCAATACAATTCGCATTCTCATATCTATAGCGGCAAATCGGGATTGGCCCTTGCAATAATTTGATGTCAAAACTGCTTTCCTCAATGAAGATTTAGAGGAAGAGGTCTACATGGAGTTACCACCCGGAGTCAAACGTAGTTCCTCGTGTAGAAGTGAAGTTTGTAAATTAATTGAAGAAGTCATTGTACGGGCTGAAACAGTCACCTAGAGCTTGGTTTGGGAGGTTCTCTTTTACAATGAAGGCATTCAGTTATAAACAAAGTAATTCAGACCATACTTTGTTTATAAAACACAAAGAAGGAAATGTAACAGTTTTAATCGTGTATGTCAATGATATGGTCTTGACAGGAAATGACCCATGTGAAATGAAAGCATTACAGGAGTACTTGGCTACTAAATTCGAATGAAGGATCTTGGCAACTTAAATATTTCTCGGGGATTGAGGTTGCAAGATCGAAACACAGTATTTTCCTTTCACAACGGAAATATGTGCTAGATCTTTTAACCGAAACTGGAATACTTACTTGCAAACCAGCAGAAACGCCCATAGAAATGAATCATAAACTCAGAGTTTTTCCATATCAAGCTCCAACAGACAAGGGTCGTTATCAGCGGTTGGTTGGGAGATTAATCTATTTGTCTCACACAAGGCCGGATATAGCTTATGCAGTGAGCATCATAAACCAATTCATGCATGCACTAAGTGAAGAGCATATGAATGCGGTATATCAAATCTTAAGATATTTGAAGAGTGCACCAGGAAAAGGTTTGTTGTTCTCCAAAAGCAGTGTCTCTAACATTAAAGGATACACGGATTCTAATTGGGCAGGTGATCAAACCAACAGAAGGTCCACATCTGACTATTTTACCTTTGTGGAAGGTAATCTTGTCACTTGGAGAAGCAAGAAGCAGAAGGTTGTGGCAAGATCAAGTGCAAAAACCGAATTCTGAGGTATGGCTCATGGTGTATGCGAATTGTTGTGGCTTAAAAGTGTACTAAAAGATTTGGGAATTGAATATGCAAAACCTATGAATCTCCATTTTGATAATAAGGCAGTCATTGAGATTTCATAGAATCCTGTACAACATGACCGCACCAATATGTTGAAGTTGATTGTCATTTCATCAGAGAGAACTCAATCAAAAGATTATACAGTTTCCATTTGTTCAGTCCGAAAGCCAGTTAGCGGATATACTCACGAAAGCAGTTTCCAAAAAGGTGTTCCATGGTATAATTGACAAGTTGGGCATGATAGATATCTATGCTCCAACTTGAGGGGGAGTGTCTGCATGAGTTGTATATGAGGTGTGATTGATTCTATGAGGTGTGATTGATTCTATGGGGTGTGATTGATTCTATAATTAGTGCTTGTAAATATAAGAATATTTAGTTTCCTTTAGAATAGGATTTTTTCTTTTATATGAGATGTAATTGTATCTATATATAGCACCCAATTGGGAGAAGATAATTAAATTCAAATTATTCATAGAAACCATAATCTGACACTCACCAACTGTTTAATAAAATGACTCAACGAAATGTGGCTGGTGACAAGCAAGGTTTGGCCGGTGGCAAGCAAGATATGTACATTAAACAAATACATTTTTTTTTCTCTCTCTCTCTCTTTTTGGTTTTTAATTTACTTAGAAGGTGTTTGATAAAACACCTGTAAAACCATTGCCTTTGTTTGTAAAACAGTGGGTTTTTGAAGTTGCAGTTCAGGTGTTTGTGGAAATGCCTCATTGGCGAACTCGGCTCGATCTTGGCTCGAGCTGGCCCGAGTTGCTGACCTAAACCGAGCCGAGCTGACCAGTCAGGCTCGAGGACCAAGCCGAGCCGAGTTCGAGCTGAGGTGTTCAAGCTGAGGTTAGCCAGTGTTCGAGTCGAGTCAAGCTAAGGCCAGCTCGACTCAGTTCGACTCGATGTACACCCCTACTAAGCCATTCACCCCCCCCCCCCCCCCCCCCCCCCCCCAAAATAATAATAAAAAAAAAAATAAATAATAAAATGAATTCACTTCATTTTGACCATTGATCTGTTAAGACCACTGATGAGACCATGCTCCCCAAAAATTGCCCATAGGACAGTTCTAACCACTCAAATTTGTGTCCTGCACATGTATATTGCAACGGTTCATAATCAACTGTAAAAAGGCCCAATACGAGTGCTTACTAGGATCTTCCGCTCTAGGAGATTTGAAGTATGGCACATCCACAGTGGGGCCCAACAGAAAAGTGGCCCTTTTATGCTGGGCATAAAGACAATGTGGCCTCCGTCGGCTGCCTCAGCTGAACTATGTAGGGCGAGTTCAAGAAAAGAGGACATTGAAAATGACGAAAAAAAAAAACAAGCAGAATATGAAATGTGAGGTGAAATGGATATCCAAACCTAAGATTTTTACTATTTGCAGACGCTGGATGCTTAATTGTAGTTGCATACCTACAGTCTTGAACCACCATAAACCTCACGCCTACCAAATGTGCAAGTCTGGACCATTTATCAGGTGGCCCTATTTTTAATGTACCCTGGCCCAAAAGAAAATCAAGCTCAGTTTGGTAAGCCACACCAACAAAATGGATGATTAACAAAGAAAACCAACATCCATCTTCAACATACTACCCCATGATTGGAGCAGACTGATCTTTGTGCTACGACATATATATAGAAAGTGGGGCCTACTTTATGAACGGCCCCAATCTCCTAAACGTGTGATAAGTCTGCGTGAGTGAGGGTACTGTACTTATCACAGGCTCAAGGATCATAAAAACCACATGCATAATAATCCATATCTGGTATGGATTTAATATGATAGATAAGCCAAGGGGAAGGCCCAAAGCACAAGGACTTAGGTAGAGATAGTAAGAAGACTTGGAGGACCTATGGTTTAGGATATAGTCCATGATGGAGTAGAATGGCATAATTGTTAGAGAAGAGAAGAGGAAGAGATTCTTTTGGACTTGGAGTATTACAAGTAGAATACTTTTGAATATTTTGAATTATGAAAGTAGATATTACAATGCTTTGAATTGTTGGAAGGGAGGATTTTTCTTATTGTTTTGGTAGTTTCCTTCATGTACATCAAGTCTTTTTGTAGACTCTTGAAGAGGATCTACATACAAGAGTAAATGCATCACAATTTCTACGATAAGCATTAATTATCTAGGAAACTCAAAAGACACTTTCTATACTAGTAATACACTTTCTAGATATTTCCTAGACACTTTTTAGATACTTTTTAAACACTTTAAAACTTCCAAACATTTCTTAAAATATCTTTATTTTCAATTATATTTTCAACCTCTCCTTAATTTGAAAAATCTTGCACTCCCATTGTTTTTCTGAATTTGATGAACTTTTCTATAGTCATGCCTGATGAAATATCTATGAGTAGATCGTTTGACCTGCGAACTTCAGCTCAATTTGTCCTTCTTCAACTAACTCCCTGATGAAGTGATGGCGAAGCTCGATGTGCTTTGTGTTGCGCAGCACGCCAACAACGCAGTGAGCCTAGATCCAATCTAAGGCCTCACCCACAAACGATAGACAGGAAGAAATATAAACTAGAAATAGATCAAAGCAATCCAAAACAAACCACAAGAAAAGATATACGTGGAAACCCCAAACTAGGGTAAAAAACCACGGATGCAAAATTTCACTATGAGAGAACGAAGATTACAAGGCAATATACTAACCTCTCCCTTGGAAGTACAGAGAAAAATCCTTTGCCCACACCTCAGAATAATTTTCTAAAATTCACCTTAACCTAGAATAGCCCTAGGACCCCAATTTATAGTTTTGGCAACTTCCGTTTTCGCATCCCAGTTGCGAAAGGACTTGCGACACGAAATCCGCGAAACTCCTTTCGCATCCCAGTTGCGAAAGGACTTGCGACTAATCCGCGAAACTCCTTTCACATCCCAGTTGCAAAAGGACTTGCGACACGAAATCCTCGCAACCTCGACTGGTCGTGGACGGCCCAGATGTGGCTCCACTTCTCAACAATTTCCCACTTGGAGACACATCTCCATAAACCTTTGCACCACCTCCCCGTCTTCAAGCCTGAAGACCAATCAAAGCTGAACAGTGCTTCAGCTTCTCCCTTGTGACCGCCTTGGTCAGCATATCCGCAGGATTCTCACTTGTATGAATCTTCTCCAGAGCAATCGATCCATCTTCCAGTAACGAACGTATGAAGTGATATCTGATGGCAATATGCTTGGTCCTTGAATGAAAGGCTGAATTCTTAGCCAAGTGTATTGCACTCTGACTGTCACTATACAGCTTGCAATCTGCTTGCTTCTTACCCAACTCTTCCATAAAACCTTGCATCCACACCATCTCCTTGCATGCTTCTGTAGCCGCAACATATTCTGCTTCTGTCGTACTGATAGATACTATCTTTTGTAACTGAGAGACCCAACTGACTGCAGCACTACCCAGAGTAAAACATAACCCGTAGTGCTTCTTCTGCTGTCGATATCTCCTTTCCAAATCTAATCTACGTAGCCTTGTAACTTGATTTTCGATCCACCATAACACAGCCCTACGTCCTTAGTACCTACCAAGTACCTAAGGATCCACTTCACAGCTTCCCAATGTTCCTTCCCGGGGTTGTTCATGAACCTGCTAACAACTCCCATTGCTTGAGCAATGTCTGGCCTCGTGCTCACCATAGCATACATGAGACTCCCAATAGCTGACGCGTATGGGACTTTAGCCATGTAGTCCTGTTCCTCCTGCGTCTTTGCACCTTGCTCCTTAGATAGCTTGAAGTGGTTGGCTAATGGAGTGCTAACCGGCTTAGCACCTCCCATATTGAATCGATCAAGTACCTTGGCTATGTACTCTGCCTGTGACAAAACTAATTTCTTGTTTTCCCTGTCACGCTTTATCCTCATGCCTAGAATTTGTTTTGCAGCTCCTAAATCCTTCATGGCAATTCTCTAGACAATTGTCTTTTGAGATCTGAGATGTCCTCCATGCTTGAGCCAGCCACAAGCATATCATCAACGTACAGAAGAAGGATGATGTATGACGTATCAAACTTCTTCAAGTAACAACAGTGGTCTGCATGACATCTACTAAAACCGTTTTCCCGACATGAAACTATCGAACTTCTTGTACCACTGCCTC
Organism: Magnolia officinalis; assembly: GCA_021015155.1. Taxonomy (NCBI): domain Eukaryota; kingdom Viridiplantae; phylum Streptophyta; class Magnoliopsida; order Magnoliales; family Magnoliaceae; genus Magnolia; species Magnolia officinalis. Next base: position 43,826,590 of record JAJHSJ010000012.1, read on the forward strand.
GGGCCTGCTTCAGGCCATATAGACTCTTCTTCAGTCTGCACACCTTGTTCTCATTACCTTGGTGCCACGTATCCTGTCGGCTGATGCATATATCTCTCTTCTTCAAGGTCCCCATGAAGAAAGGCTGTCTTAACATCTAGCTGTTTTAGATGTAAGTCCTCTGAAGCCACTATACTCAAGACCATGCGAATCGTAGACATTTTCACTACCGGTGAAAATATTTCAGTGAAATCGATACCTGCCTTTTGTTGAAACCCTTTCACAACCAATCTGGCCTTGTACCGTTTTGAACCATCGTGCTCCTCCTTCAGTCTGTAAACCCACTTGTTATGAAGAGCTTTCTTACCCTTGGGTAGAGTGACTAGCTCCCATGTACGATTAGACTCAAGAGAGTCCATCTCATCATCCATGGCCTGCTCCCACTTAACCCGTATATCTGACTGTAACGCCTCTTCAAAACACTCTGGCTCACCATTATCTGTCAGTAGATAATGTAAGGAGGGTGAGTATCGGACCGTGGGTCTCCTCTCTCCCGAGTAGACCTCCTCACAACTGGTGTATACGGCTCTGCCTCATCCTGTGGCATTGTAACACCCATGTCCGGTAACTCTTCCAACTCTACGAATTCCTTTTTCTCGGCCTTATTTTCCTGCACACTGTCCTTATGCATCACTTTTTCATTAAGACTACGTCCTTGCTTCTGATGATTTTTCTGTTTTCTGCATCCCAGAACCTGTAGCCAAAATCATGTTGCCCATAGCCTATAACGTGCACCTCTGGACTTCGCATCCAGCTTGTTTCTGTGCTCTGCATCAATGTGAACATATGAAGTGCACCGAACACTCTGAGATGTGCAAGGTTCACTTCTTTCCCAGTCCACGCTTCTTCTGGTAGCCCACCATCCAATGGTGCTGAGGGACTTCTATTGATGAGATATGCGGCAGTATTCACAGCATCTGCCCAAAAGTCTTGGGTAACCCTGCATGTAACCTCATGCTCCTGTCGCGCTTAAGGATGGTCTTGTTAATGTGCTCAGCCACACCATTCTGCTGTGGTGTCCCTGGAATCGTTTTCTGATGTTTGATTCCATTTGCTGCACAATACTCCTCAAACCTCTTATCACAATACTCTCCCCCATTGTCAGATCTGAGACACTTTACTGTTTTACCTTGTCTCATTTTCTACCAAAACTTTCCACTTCTTAATACATCAAATACATCAGATTTATGTTTAAGAAGTAGATCCACAGTTTTCTACTAGCATCATCAATAAAGGTAACAAAATAACGTGAGCCACCAAGAGATAATACCTGTGCCGGTCCCCACACATCAGTGTGTACAAGCTCCAACAGATGTGTCTTTGGAGCGCGCCCCGTCTTCTTGAAGCTTACCCTCTTCTGCTTGCCATACACGCAGTCCTCGCAGAATTCCAAGTCAATAGACTTCAGCCCTGGTAGCTTCCCTTTGACAATAGCACTTTCATCCCTTTCTCACTCATATGTCCCAGCCTCTGATGCCATAACTGCCCATTCACTCCAGTTGATGCGACTGCGAGTGAACTATATGATCCTGAAGTCACGTACAAAGTACCTTCCTTTTTGCCTCGAGATATTACCAAGGCACCTTTTGTGATCTTCCAGGAGTCACTGGTGAATATCGTCACATAACCGGTATAAGCCAACTGTCCCGCTGAGATCAGATTACGTTTCAAACTCGGTACATGTCTGACATCCTTCAATTTTAGACTGTTTCGTCTTTCTGATTTACATGAACATCTCCCTTTCCAACAATATTGCACGGCTCATCATCACCCAGGTAGACTCTCCCAAAGTCACCTGACACATAATCACGCAGAACTTCCTTACACGAAGTAGCATGAAACGAAGCACCCGAGTCTATAACCCAAGACTCATTCCTCGCATCAAGAGACAAGATCAACGCCTCTGTGTCGCTCTCCTCAGACAGATTCACTGAATCTTTCCCACCTTGAGAGCTTCCTTCTTGTTTCTTGAGCGCCCTGCAATCACGTTTCATGTGCCCCTTCTTGCCGCAATGCCAACGCCCGTCTTTGTCTTTCGGTCCCTTGGACTTATTCCTTGACTTAGAACGCCCGTGTTTATTGCCTCCTTTGTTCAGCGATCTTCCTCTTCCTTCAACGTTTAGAGCATTCCCTGAATCCCTTGAAACTCCTGATGCCTTCCTTCTAGATTCTTCGCTGAGAATTAGACCGGCCACATCATCAAATTTCAGCTTTGTCGATCCTGAAGAATTGCTCACAGCAATCACCAAACCATCCCAACTGTCTGGAAAACTGGATAAGATCAATAACCCCTGATCTCATCCTCAAAAGCAATGCCAACGGATTCCAACTGGCTCGTGACTGTATTAAACTCGTTTAGATGTTCAGCCACGCTCCCACCATCTGACATCTTCATGTTGAATAGCTGTTTCATAAGATGAACCTTGTTGGATGCTGAGGGCTTTTCATACATGGTGGCTAGGGCTTCCATTAATTCTTTTGTCGTTTTTACCTTGGATATATTGAAGGCGACGCTCTTAGACAAAGAGAGTCGGATCGTTCCTAAAGCCTTCCTATCCAGTAAAAACCATTCATCATCTGTCAACTTTTCTGGTTTCTTCTCTTTTCCTCCTAGAGGAATATAGAGGTCCTTCTGATACAGATAATCCTCCATCTGCATCTTCCAGAAGGCAAAGTTTGAACCATCAAACTTCTCAATTCTAGTTTTCCCATCTTCTGCCATCGCTCCCAATAGAACTAAACCAATAGCTCTGATACCAGTTGTTGCGCAGCACGCCAACAACGCAGTGAGCCTAGATCCAATCTAAGGCCTCACCCACAAACGATAGACAGGAAGAAATATAAACTAGAAATAGATCAAAGCAATCCAAAACAAACCACAAGACAAGATATACGTGAAAAACCCCAAACTAGGGTAAAAAACCACGGATGCAAAATTTCACTATGAAGAGAACGAAGATTACAAGGCAATATACTAACCTCTCCCTTGGAAGTACAGAGAAAATCCTTTGCCCACACCTCAGAATAATTTCCTAAATTCACACCTAACCTAGAATAGCCAAGGGACCCCAATTTATAGTTTTGGCAACTTCCCTTTTCGCATCCCAGTTGCGAAAGGACTTGCGACACCGAAATCCACGAAACTCCTTTCGCATCCCAGTTACAAAAGGACTTGCGACTAATCCGCGAAACTCCTTTCGCATCCTAGTTGCGAAAGGACTTGCGACACGAAATCCGCGCAACCTTGATTGGTCGTGGGCGGCCCCAGATGTGGCTCCACTTCTCAACACTTTGATCGACTATGGAAGACTGGATTATTTGTCATGGCAATTGTCGACATGTTGTCACAGAAAATAGTAGTAGACGATTTTTGTTCATTTTGTAAATTGCCCAAAATCCTTTTAATCCAAAATGCTTCACATGTTGCTCCATAGCTAAATATACTCTACTTCGATGGATGATAACACAATTGTCTTCTGCTTCTTTGATGACCATGATAACCTTGATCATATACAGAATACATATCCTAAAGTACTTTTTCTATCATTAATCGATCTTGTGCAATCATTTTTTGTGAATCCAATAGTCTATTATCTTCTTCTGTTGAGTATTTGATGCTGTAACTTTTGGTCCCTTGGATGTACCTTAAAATTCTTTTTGCAGCTTCAAAATGATTCTTGTTAGGCTCACTCATGAACCTCGAGACCAGGCTGACTGCATATACAATATCCGGCCTAGTATTTGAAAGATAGATCAATGAACCAACTACACTTTTGTAAATTGAGGCATCAACCTTTTGTCCCATTATTCTTTGACAACTTCTAATTTATAGCTATTAGAGTTGTGATGGATTTACATTTTGACATGTTGAATCTCATAAAGAGATCATTGGCATAATTTTCTTGTAAAATAAATATTTCGCCATGGTTTTACCTTACTTGGATGCCAAGGAAGTATCTCATTAGGCCGAGATCAGTCATCTCATATTCTTTCATCATTGTCGTTTTTAATTCTTCTATCATCTTTGGATTAGTGCAAGTATATATCAAGTCATCAACATAAAGGAAGACAATAAGAAAATCATATGTACCTTCTTTCTTCACATATAAGGACGGCTCACTTGGACTTCTTTTGAAGCCGTTTTGATGAAAGTACTTGTCGATCTTGCTGTTCCATGCTCTTGGTGCTTGTTTTAGCCCATATAGAGCTTTCTTGAGTCGATATATCTTTTCTTCTTTTCCTTTCACCACATATCCTTGTGGTTGCTCAACATATACTTCTTATTCGATTTCTCCAATGAGAAAAGCCGGTTTAACATCAAATGAAAGACTTGTAGTTTTAATTGAGCCGTAAGCGCCAAACAATCCTTATGGTTTCCATACGAGCGACAGGAGCAAAATTTCATTAAAGTCTATACCTTGTTGTTAAGAATAACCTTTTGCACCAATTGAGCTTTGTGCTTCTGGATCAAGCCATCTTTATTATACTTGGTCTTGTAAATCCATTTCAAACTATAACATCTTTTCGTTTAGGTAGATCAACAACTCCCATGTGCGATTCTTCTCAATAATTGCAATTTCTTCATTCATTGCCTTAATCCAAGCTTCTTGTTTTACCGCTTCTTAAATATCTGCGGCTTACATGCAAAATAGGCAATGTCACATTTATCATAAATTTCTCTTAGAGAACGTACCTTCCTTGGAGGTGAATCAAAATCTGATGAAGAGCTGCTTGATGGGCTTGAAGAATTGCTTGAGCTTGAATTTGGTGTAGTGGGGCTTTGTGGAGAAGAATATGGAGCTGTAGTCACCTTTGGTATAATTTTAGGCTCTTTAAACATCTTTGGAACATGGATTTGTTTCTCATCCCATTTTTATCCTGTCATTTTATCAAATACCACATCTTTAGAAATCACCAATTTACCAGAAGTGAGATTATAAAGGCGGTAAGCTTTGGAGTCTTCACTGTAGCCTATAAATATGCATTTTTCTCCCTTTTCATCGAACTTTTCTTTCACTTTTTGTGATGAAATGTGAGCATATGCAATGCATCTAAAAACTTTGAAATATTTTACCAATGGATTTTTCTGATGCCATGCTTCATATGGAGTCATCTTCCTTACTACTTTTATTGGAGATCTATTGAGGATATAAACTGTCGTGTGCACAGCTTCCTCCCAATAATCATTTGGAAACCCTTTGCCTTTTAGCATGCTTCGAGCCATTTCTACAATTGTCCTGTTCTTTCTTTCCGCTATGCCATTTTGTTAAGGAGTGTATCTAGTTGTCAACTCTCTTTTGATACCATTTGACGTGCAGAAATTCCAAAATTCTTTTGATGTGAATTTTCCACCACGATCTGCCCTTAGAACCTTCAAGAATTGGGCGCTTTGTTTTTCTGCAAATGCTTTGAATTGAAGAAAAATGGTGAAAGCCTCTGACTTTTGTTCAAGAAATTATATCAACATTATTATGCTATATCATCAACAAAGAGTAGAAAATATCTTTTCTTGTTAAGAGATGGTGTCTGCATAGGACCACAAATATCAGCATGTACAGGTTCAAGATGAGATTTTGCTCTCCATGACGTAATTGTAAATGGAAGCCTGTGAAATTTACCATAGATGCAACCTTCACAAACTTTATCTTCTTTGTTAATAAAAGGTAGACCGATCACCATATTCTTCTGCTTTAACAATTTTAGGCATCTGAAATTTAAATGATTGTATCTCAAATGCTATAGCCAAGTTTCATCAACAACTTTGGATTTTAATACAAAATTTCTTTTTAGCGACATGTTGAGAGGGAAAACCTTGTTTGATGTCATTTTCACTTTTGCCACGATTTGCTTATTCTTCTTATTTAAGATCATGCATTCATCTTTATCAAAATTGACTAAATATCCTTTCTGAATTAATTGTCCAACACTTAGCAAATTTTGAGTCAAGCCAGGAACATAAAGAACATCATGGATAAGTTTAGAATTACCTCCCTTTGTTTGTATGGCTATGACTCCCTTTCCTTCAATATTTTGAAGCTTTCCATCTCCAAGCTTTACTTGAGAATGTACCCTTTCATTCAAATCAATAAAACAACTCCGATTTTGTAAGACCCGTATCCTAGTTCGCACTGTTCCGATGAATCCTGCGATCATTTCCGTCGAAGTCCGGCAATCCGCGACTGATAATCGACGTTGCGATCGATCATAAATCGTATCCTTTAGATTCGAGTCGGTTTAATCCGAGACCTGTATCATTGCGACCGTACCATCGCCGCGGTTCCAACGCCGCGACTCACGCACCGATCCGATACCCTGACTAGGAAATGTGGGCTAGCGTTCGGTGCGAGGAAAACGCCGCGCGTTACGAAACCCAAGAGAATCTCTACGATGTGTCACATCAATCCATCAATCCATCAACCATCAATCTCAAGGGTCAAGTACACATCACTCACACTCTTCCCCAAGCAACCCCAAAGTCAAAAAGTTCTTACACCACCATGCCTTTCTTACACCAAAAGCCACAAAAGTCAAGAAAAGTGGCTCTTACACCCCATCACACCACATCCATCACACCACATCCATCACTCCTCTCCCTTTACAACAACCCTCTCTCTCTCTTCATTTGCAAATCCATTCCCCAAGCAAGAAAAAAAAAACCCCATACGTATGAGCCCTTCCCCATTTCCTTCCAAGCCACAAGTGTGGCCCACTTTACCCTACACTCTCACATCTCTCATCTCAACCGTTGGATCGTCATCAACCACCATTGAAAGTGGAGGCTAGGAGCTAAGGAGGCTAAGGGAGCAAGGAGGAGTACAAGAGGTGGGTGATCCACCGTTGATTTCCATTTAAGGGTCCACTTGTAGGTGGGACCCATTTTGATCTATGTATTGTATCAATGGAGGGCCCATAGTGGCGGGGTCCCTCCCCTCTATTACCGTCTCTCTCTCTATCTCTCTCTCTCTCCTCTTTCCTCTCCCTTGAATGTAGTGGGCCCCACCAAATTTATGTTAAATCTTCTACATCCATTAGATGGTGTGGCCCACCACATTTTAGGAGGGATCCGCCGTTTATATAGCATATATAGTATATTATAATCAATAATGTATTAATATTATATTTATATTATATTTATATATGTATATATATGTAAGGATGGTGGGCCACGTCCATGTGGAATCCACCATGAGGGACCCACCATGATGACTGTGTTGTATACACGCCGTCCAGCGTCCCTGGACGCTGGACATGAAGTCACTGGAGTGGCTAGTGGCTAACATGGAGGTGTGTACAGGCATGGGGCATGTACTGACGAGCCTTTAAAAAAAAAAAAAGGTTATATATTTTTTTTATATATGCTTTTGGGCCCCACATTGATGTATGTTGATGATCCACGCTGTCCATTCTATTCTCCAGCCTATTTCAGACGTTGAATCAAATTTTTAAGGTGATCTGATCACCAGGTGGGCCATACCTTCTAAAACTAGGTGAATACCTGCCAGAACATATAAAAGTACTTGGTGGGACCCACCTGGAGTTTGGATGCACTGAAACTCGGTCTGGACGGCCAAACAAGTGGGACACACATAATGGATGGGCTGGATTTTTAATCACATCTCGGTGGGCCCCAAATAAATAAATAAATAATAATTTAACATCCAGCGTCCCTGTACGCTGTACGTGACAGAGACTCCTTTAAAAAAAATAAAAATTTGAGTATTGTTCATGTGGGCTCCACGTTGATGTATATGTTGAATCCACTCCGTCCCTCCTCTTCTCCACATCCTTTTAGGCGTTGAGCCAAAGTTTTAGGGTGATATGATCACCGGGTGGGCCATACCCTCTAAAACTAGGTGAGTACATGCCAGAACATATAAAAGTACTTGGTGGGACCCACCTGAAGTTTGGATGAAGCTGTAACTAGGGCTGGACGGCCAGCCAAGTGGTACAAACATAATGGATGGGCTAGATTTTTAATCACATCTCGGTGGGCCCCAAATAAAAAAAAAATAAAAAAATAAAATAAAAATAAAAATAAAAAAAAATCACAGCAGCTGCTGCTGCTGTGTCAGAGACGGGCGGGCGGACGCCAACGTCCCACGGCCCTCAGCCGTGGGCCCACCATGATGTATATTTTGTATCCACACCGTCCATGAGGTGGACCACCCCGTGACGTGGGTCCCCTCCAAATTTCAGGCCTATCCTGATCTCCGGTGGCCCACACCAGAAGAAACAGCGGTGATTGAACTCTACCATTGAAACCCATTTGGGGTCCACAGAAGTTTCTGATCAAGGTGAAATTTGTTTTCACCCTTCACCCAGGTCCACGTGACCTTATGAACGGGTTGGATGGATGATAAACATTTTGGTGGGCCCCACATGAGACCCACACTGATGTATGTGTTGCATGCCCACCGTCCAGACGGACGGGGGGCCTACCTTATGTATGTGTTGTCTGCACCGTCCACCCTGGACGGTGGGACCCCCCCCCCTGCTGTGAGTGGATGTGCGTGAGTGTGTGCACGTGTGTGCATGCATGTGTGAGTGTGCACGTGTGTATGCGTGTGTGAGTGCATGTGTGAGCATGTGTGCCTGTGTGAGGTAGTTGTGTGTGTATATATATATATATATATTATATTTTATATAATATTCCTGTTATTGGGCCTCTATGGGCCTCACCATGATGCTTGTATTGCATCCAAACCGCCCACCCATTTTTGTAGCTTTCGATTAAGCTAATGTTTGTTCCACTTCATGTATTCCTATGTTAACTTAGGTACAGGTTGGATGGAAATACACGTTATGGTGGGCCTTAAGAATTTTAATGATGGGACTCATTATACTTGTGTTCGGGTATGGTCCGTTGTTGTGGCCCATTGTTATGGTCCATTTGACATACATAAGGCTCATGTATTGTGGGTCCATCTTAATGTATTTGTGGCCATTGTTGAGGCCCATCTGTGAAGCCCACCTTGATGTATACAAGGCCCATGTGATTCGGCCCTTGATGTATTTAAAGGCCCATGGGATATGGCCCATTGCAATGTACATAAGGCCCACTAATGCGGCCCACTTAATTTATATAAGGCCCATATGAGACGGCCCATTTGATGTATCTGAGGACTATGGGTCGAGGCCTAATGAGATGTATATTGGTCCATTGCAATATGTAATTCCCTATGGTTTGTGTAATGATACTCTATGGTGGGCTATGCCTTGGGAGCAATGTTGGTTTGACGTCCACATTGTAAGTACAGTGTTGGTTAAATGTCCGCATTGTGACTCTCCTTAGGGCCCATTGATAGGCCCGTACTTGCTGTGTGTAAGCCGTCTATGCCCATCTGCGTTGAAAAGATAGTTCATTACTTTATAAAATGCTTAGTATAATCTCATTATTCATGATCATACGCATCATATGCATGCTTGAGATGAGGGGTGACTGATCATAGCATATGCCTTCGGGCAGACTGTTACGGGCTCCCTGATAGGCGGAGTTGCCTTGCATGAGCGCATGGATTACGCAGGACTGTTGCATGACTGGTAGTGTGACTCATGCACTTGCATATGTGATTGTAGTTACTGTATGCCCTAGCGATACCAGGGCCATAGCCTCCACAGACACATCGTGGGTGGCTGGATTGGATACCGGAAATGTTTGGTTCTAGCATACGGGCGCCATAGATGTCCCTGGGTGAAAATCCCTAAACCCGATGGTACCAGAGGATGACTCCAACGTCGAGACCGAGTGGATGTACGAGTGCATGAGGGCCGAATACCAGGAGGTCGCGTCTCCCACTGTGTCGTGGTCGGTTGGAAAGGGGTGTGACCTTACCCGCCTGAGTGAGGGGGCAATTTCTAGGTTGAGTTTGACCAGCTTGAGGAATCGGTCCGCTATCGACGAGCCGGGCCCGATATTGGCAGGCGGATAGTGAGGTCTCTTTCACTCTCCCAGTTGTGCGTTCGGATAGGGGCGGCAAGCTGGTTTGAGTGTACTAGACCCCGGTGATTATCCAGACTGATAACTATATTGACATGAGGATTGACATACTTGAGTTGCATTATGCATCGCATGGATATGTGTACTTATGGGTACTGGCACGCTTGCTTTGCATCTCGCATATGACATTTGGCTACATAGGCCTCGCATCGCATGGTCTTGGTATGACCGACAGCATTCATGCCTTGCATTACATAGCTTTATTATAAGTTGATAGCATTCATGGACTTACCGCATATTTCCGCATTACTCTGATATTGTACACTTGGTACTCGCCTTACACACACTTTCACCACCCTCTAAGCTTTTGTAAGCTTATGCACGATAGATGCGTGCAGGTGGCGTTAGGTTGCAGCAGCGTTTAGCTCGGAGCGTGCAGCAGTCTTCTGGAGCTTTTGTTATTTTCAGTATATTGTATTTCCCTTTTATACACCTTGTACTCAAAGTTTTTGTTCATAGTGGATTTTGTGATGGTGTTCTTGTGGTTATTGTTCGTGGGTTATGCTTGTGGTTATGCTCATTACGAATCAAATTGATTATTAGAAATCCTCCTTGTAGCATCCCAGGATCGGAACCTGGCGTATGGGCGCTGGGAGCCGAGAATGGGGTTCTACGGAGGCTGTCGGCGCCGGATTCGGCGATCGGGAATTTTGTGAGCCCGGTCTCCGAGTTTGGGGCGTGACAGATTTCCTACCATATGGTTACTGCAACCGCTATCCAAATATCAAATATCATTTGATTCTTCTTTAATATTCATACAGAAATGAAATAAATTTTCCGATTTTTCAATTTTGCTTCATTCTTTGTCTTATACCAATAATCTTTATCTATGTTTTCTGATTTTGTGCATATGTTACATTTGTTGTACCAACAATCCTTTTCGATATGATTAGACTTTTTGCAAATTGAGCATTGAGAATCATTTTGCTTGTTACCTCTTGGATTTCTTTGATTGTTGAAATCGGACTTTCCTCTACCTCTTCCACGGCCACAGTTAAAGTTTGTCCTCTCGTGACCTCTTCCAGATTGTCATCTTTGATTTGAATATGCCTCTTGACTTCTCTTGTTTACTTCCATATTCTTCTTTTTCGATATATTTATTTTAGACTAAAAAGCTTGTTCAACACTTTGCTCCACGAACCTACTCATCCTTTGTTCATGTGCTTGAAGAGAACCCATCAGCTCATGTAAACTTAACTTAGATAAATCTTTAGATTCTTCTATAGCAGCTACTACATGATCAAATTTTATCGGAAGAGTTCTTAAAATCTTTTCCACAATTTTTTTATATCTTGGATTGTATCTCCATAACTTTTGATTTTATTAATGATGCCAGAAACACGAGAGAAGTAAGTTTGAATTGACTCACCTTCCTTCATTTGTAAATTATCAAAATCTCTCCAATGATATTAAAGTTTGATACTGATCACCTTTTTTGATCCTTGAAATTCTTTATTCAAAATTTTTCATGCTTCTTTTGAAGTTGTTGCAGGAAAGAGTCTGGGAAAGATGCTTTTGCTCACTCTTTGTTGGATGTAAAGTAGGGCTTTGACATCCTTCTTTTTGTTATTCTTGAATGCTTGTTGTCTTGCATCTGTCCATGTTGCTAATGTTGCTGCATTTTTTGGTACTTCATATCTATCTTCCATCAACTCCTACAAGTCTTGTGAGATGGAGAGAGTCTTCATTTGAATGCTCCAATAGTCGTAGCTTTCCCACTCAAATATGGGGCACCATATTTTGTGAATAGTTAAAGATGGTGTTGCTGAAACTTGTTGCCATATATGTCTCTTGAACCTTGCTCTAATACCAAATTTGTTGGAGAATAGGAGGGCAAGAAGAGATTTTTTGGACTTAGAGTATTGCAAGTGGAATGCTTTGAATATTTTGAATTATGAAAGTAGATATTACAATGCTTTGAATTGTTGGAAGGGAGGATTTTCCTTCTTGTTTTGGTTGTTTCCTCCATGTACATCAAGTCCCTTTTTATAGACTCTTAAGGAAGGATCTACATACAAGAGTAAATGCAACACAACTTTCTACAATAAGCATTAATTACCTAAGAAACTCAAAAGACACTTTCTAAACTAGTCTAATACACTTTTCTAGATATTTCCTAGACACATTCTAGATACTTTATAGACACTTTCTAGAAATATTCTGGACATTTCTCAAATATATTTTATTTTCAACAATAATAGGATTCATGTAGCTGACTGCAATTCGTTGGGGATAAGGCTTTGATGATGATACTGAGTAATTCCATGTAAGAAGTGGCCAAAAAAAGATAACGAAGCTGATAACTGATGATAGAGCCATTCATCTGGTGTGCTTGCCCAACAAACACAAGTTGAGATGAGTCAAATGAAGGCCCAGTACAACGATGCTTGGATATCTTAGATCAAGCAGTGGGCAACATGGCAATGGTCAATCAACCAATAAAAAAAATTAATAATACATGCACTCCACAGATAAATTTCTTCGAGTCTTGAGCATTTACACATAATTCCTATATGATTCATGTTCACTCCCCAAGTATAGGGTTGTGATGTAGTAAAAAACTCGGTAAGACCGAGGTCGAATCCACAGGGACTGAAACCTGTACGTAATCTGAAACTAACTAGAACTAGAACTAGATTAAGATGAAATCTAAATCGAATGATTTTGAGGAATAATGGCGAAATACTAATATAAAACTTAAGGAATTCAGAGCTAGGAAACTAGGGATTTAGAGGATCCACTTGTGGAGATCAGAGAGATCTACGGTCGATTCATGAACTTAACTAGACTTCGAGTCCCATCTTCATCCGGTTGGAAGATATAACCTGAAAATCAATTCTGAACTTCATTTAATCTAGTTTTCAAGAGATCAGACAGGTGTAAATTAGAATGGATTCCATCACAAAACCATGCCCATGATACAAAGCAAACAACAGAATTAAACCAATTCACAGCTAATCTGAGTGATGTATGAATGTCAGGAAGAGTTCCGTCATTCCACCATGTCCAAGGGGCGATGGTGAACAACAGGGCATCCTGGATTCATAATCACAAGAAAGGAAAAGGAAATACTCAAGCCATCGCAGATCTACTCTTATGTAAGTCACAATAAACCATTAAAAACTAAAGCATTCTTTCATCTAATTAGAATCAAATATAGTTCATCACATGCATCCAAGCAGTAGTATCAACCCCATCACGCCACAAGCTTCACCTCTTAGCCATAGCTAAGAGGTTCAGCCCAACATGAATGGAAGAAAAAACAAAATAAAATAAAAAGAAAAAAACTACTATCTTTCTCTCTCGCTCACGTTCAAACCAAAAGGATCCCTCTCTCCACGTTTCTCTCCCTCCTTTATAGGAAATTCCAGTCGGTGGCTGCTTGTAGAACAGGAGTCGGTGCGTGGAGAGGTGGACAGCTGTTTAACACAGCAGTCGGTGGTGAAAGAAATCTCTTCCGCAACAGCATGCAAACGACGCTCATCTCGTGTGTTTGGAATAGATTTTCAGGACGGTGAACGTCCTGAACTTATTCTGACACCTAGGCTAGACTCATGGCGTCCTGTTGCAACGTGTGGATGGTCCAGATCGTCCACCCGATCATCCAATTGATCGCACAACTGCCGTAAAAATTGGGCAGCGTCCGGACGCGAAAACAGAGCCTGCAAAAGGGCTCTTGCGCTGTGCTGATAGTGGGGCCCATGATTGATATTTTATGAGAAATCTAGACCGTCCATTGCATTCTCCTCAAAATTTCAAACGGAAGGGACAGTTTTAAATCAGATTCGGTGTGACACACGGAAGAAATCATGCTGCCACAGGTTTGGACGAAGCAGAACGGTCTTTTTGTGACCGCTATGACCGGCACGTGCGCTTGCATTGATGCACGAGGTAAATATAGGTTCGACTGTCCCGAGCTTCTCTACAAGATGGACGACTTGGATCGGACAGATGGTCCATGATGGTGGCCCACCAGCTTCCGAAAAACACCCCTGCGCAATTGTCTGTGGAAGAAACAAAATGGCAGTTGCCGTTTTTGACTCGGTCACGGGACCAACCCATTTTGGAAGGAGATGCAGTTGTCGTGTACATCTGGTGCACTTGTGCACCATGCACACCCTGACTCAGGTGGAGTCCAAGGTGATGTTTCTGAGAGATCCACTCCATCCATACGTTTTATCACCTCATTTAATGGGTTGAACCCAAGTTTGAAGCATATCCAAAATCAAATGGGCCCAAAATCAATGGTTTATGGGCTAATCTGTCCGTTGGGCCACTTCCAGAGGGATCCACTGGCTGAAATTTTACATGTACGGTTAATTTAGAGTCTTCAGGCCCTGTATAAAGTTTTGAGCCGATCAGATGGTGGGAACCCTGTAATCTTGCATTCTAGACATCTTTTAGGCCTGTTTAAGGTGAATGGCTGTAATTTCTTTGATCTCTGGTGTGTAAATCATCGATCTTAGTCCCATAGAGTCCATCCCTTGCCTTGATGACTTTGAAGCATTAATTTCATGCTTTTAGTACCCTTTTCCAGTCCATGCTTGTCAATTCACCTTGCATCACAAACACGATTAAATTAAGCCATTAAACAGTACCATGTTCGTAAATCCAGGCAGTAACTGGGGTTTAATATGCAATATTCGACCCTCAACAATTAAAAGCTAAGGTATGAATAGTGTTGACGACTGCAATTGTTGTTATTGACATCGGCCCACATTTTGTGTAAAAAATATCCATTCTTTTAATCATTTTTACCTAATTTGTTTATTTTCTTTCACAAATTCCCTTAAGCTTATATTTGAGAGCAATTGCCCATGTCCTTATGTTAGTCTAACCTTTTGTAACTACAGGATCCATTATCACTAAGGAAACACATGGGGTCACCTCCCATACCACCCTCACTATTAGCAAGCCCTCATATTGAGCACTCCTGTCTTGAACTACACTCCATGAGCATCATTTGTGTGTTTAGAATCAAAATGCAGTCCCTATCTTGCTGCTCTGGGGCTTGAGCATATCCATCTAGCTTCCAAAGATCTTGCAGAGCTCGAGAATGTCTCAAATTCTCAATATTGTAGCTAGTGATGCATACTGTTTTGTGGACCCAAAATGTTTATGGGAAGGTAGGTGCACAAATTCAACTAAATTAAGCAAGATTATTTAGAATGTCAATAGGTATGCCCATGAAAACAATGAAGGAGGAAACAGATGAACTTTAGTTGACGTGCATAAAAGGGAAGAACTTGGAACTGTTGATGTCGAAGCTTGAAAGTACACTCTTCTGAGGCAATATCCCAAGAGGTGGATGAAGAAAGTTGTAGACAAAGTCTATTCATCAAATCATAATTCATACTGAGTAATAGTAGCGTAGACATCTGTAAAAGATGTTGAGAAATGCTGCTAAGATCCATCCCTCAATCAATCCAAACCATTGAGGAATTCATGGAAGGCAATGCCAGTCAATTTCATGACAAAACACATATATATCCATACACATCACATCATACAAACATACATTAAACATCTCATTGACTCATCCATCTATTTGAAGCTTTGGTCCAAATAGACATTTGTACATCTCCTGTAATATATCAACCTATAGCTGCCCCTGAGAACTATAGTATATCACCTGTAGCTCCCCCTGAGAACTTATACAAAGATGTTTTGCATCCAAACACATGCACAAAAGAAAAAATAAAAATAAAAATCCATTTTTTTAAAGCATATCATGCATGTTATATCACCTGATTACATAAATATTTTTCACAAGCACCTTCTCCCCCCCTTTTGTCACAAGTTGACAAATGAAGAATTTATAATAAAGAAGCAATATCAGATGATAGATGAATAAAATGTAAGTAGATCATCATGCAAAGCAAAAGAAGCATATCATCATATAAAAGGTAACAAACACTGTATAAGAAAGTGTATCAAATTGTGTATCAAGTCACACCAAACCATCAGAATAAAGTTGTTACTAACCCATCAATAACAAGAAAATAATCTCACTCTGACTCAGAAGAGGACGGAGCAGGCATCGTAGGATCATTAATTTTCAAACTCCAACTAAATCGATGAAATTACTTTTTAATGTACTTCATATTCTGTTTTTGAGTTTGATATAATGATTCTTGGGATACTCGCAAAGCATCCACCTTCTTCTCTAAAGTAGCCAACCTATCATTAAATTGATAGGGATAGTAGTCAGAATCATTAGTGTCACCAGACTCTTCCGGATCAACAAATATATCGTCCATATTAATGTCGCTTCTCGAGCTTCTTCCTGATTGCCTCGTTGTTTAAGAAGAGAATTTAATTGCATCATATTTAAATTGCATGATTAAAAGTTAATTTGAACTCCAGTGTTTCAATCGACGGTATTTGAGCACTATAATATTGGAAAGCAAGGGAAGTCATAAGATGTGAAAATGGAAATGAACCATGTCGAGGATGCAATCAATATTGAATGATAACAAAATAAATCAAGGTAGACAATATGAACACCAGTAGCAACAGCATAAAACTCTAATCATGAAGGGAGTAGATCAGTCTTATTCCCTGCTCTTGGATAAACATTTGATGTGAAGATGTGATGAAAGATGCGATATTTGGAAAATAACTTACTAGTGAATAGAGCTTACTGGACCTCCATTCAACATTAAATCCACATAACACACGGGTAATTGATTCTCTTTCTGATTATTCACTTTATCAGAAAGATTTGAAATTGAAATCCCGTCTTCCGCCATTTCTATATCCATCAAAGAAGAGATGGTGGAAGTGTTATGGTGATGGTGATGGTTTCTTCTAAAATTGAACTTTGAAAAACAAATCATCTAAAGAAACCTTAGTGATAGATGCATACATGCCTTGTACAATGGATGGTAAATCGTCCCGTCCCATTGTAAAATTTTCTCCCATCCTACCTCAGAAAGGAGTTCAACTAGCCCATATTGAGCAATGTGTTCAACATTGACCGAATGTTCTATGATAATGGTCCTAGTTCTGAAATCCTGAACATTTTTCTGGTTATCCTCAGGTGCGCGTAGGGCTGCACAACTCGAGGACTAGAATGGAATGAGGAACCAGCATGAGATTTGCGAATTGTGAGTTTAAATTTCAGCTTCATAGTAGAGAGCAACAAGGAATCACAAAATGGGGAGGTAGAATAGTGAAGATCAGATTTTGGTGAAAACCCACCAAAATAGGGTTTCTATATTCAAAATAAATGATAAAATCTATATTAAGATATAAATAAGAACTTAAATCTACAAAATAAATGCTTAAAAATCACTTATAAGGAATTTAGGGAGATGAGTTGGCCAAAAGAAGCACCAGCGGACCGAAGAAGAAGAAGTGAAAAGTGAAGAAATGAGATTTTTTTCCCCCTTTTTGAATCACTCCACACCTGATTCGGTTAGCCTGAGTATATACTCAGCTGGCAAAAAAAATTCTTTTTATTTTATTTTTCTTTTCTTTTCATTCACAATTTATTCTTATGCAACAATAAAATAAATGCAAAAAGAAATTAAAAATAAAATTATTATCATTTAATAACACATAATCCAATATCATGCTTTAAATTAAGAATCTGACACTGTTAAGTGGCTTCATCAGGATATCTGCAATCTGCTTCTTTGTTTGAATGTATTCCGACATGATAGTCTTTTTTTTTTCAATTAATTCTCGTATATAATGATATGGTATGTCAATATATTTTGTACGAGAATGTTGAATATGATTTTTTGATATATTTATAGCACTTGTATTATCACAATAAAAATTCATCATATTTTGAACAATTCTATAGTCAGCTAACATACATTTCATCCACATAAGTTGAGTGCAAGCATTACCTACAGCAATGTATTCTGCATCTGCAGTGGATAATGATACAGAATTTCACTTCTTGTTCATCAATGATATAAGACAGTTTCCAATATAGAAACATCTACCACTTGTAGATTTTCTATCATTTACTTTACCTGCCCAGTCTACATCAGTGTATCTTGCTACTTGTACAGACGTATCATGTGGACACCACAAACCTAAGTTAGCAGTACTCGCAACATATATGATTATCCATTTAATAGTAAATAAATGAGATTCTTTAGGGTCAGATTGATATCTAGTACAGATGCCGACACAGAAAGAAATATCAGGTTTATTAGTAGTTAAGTAAAGTAGACTACCAATCATGTTGCAATAAAGTCGAGAGTAAACACTTTTACCTGGTTCATCTTTTGATAATATGAGTATTGTACTCATAGGAGTATTAAATTCCTATCTTTTTCATATCCAAACATCTTTACTAAGTTTCAGTGCGTATTTGGACTGAGAGATGAATATTTCGTCTTCGAGCTGTTTGACTTGAAGTCTAAGAAAGTATTTAACTCACCGACCATACTCATTTTAAACTCTGATTTCATCAGGTCTGCAAACTTAGAAGAATGATCAATGCAAGTAGTTCCATATATAATACCATCAACATATATCTAAACGATTAAGATATTATCATTATATTTTTTGACAAACAAGGTTTTGTCAACACTACCCATTAGAAAATTATGAAAGCAAAAATTTATTTAATTTTTCATACCATGCTCTAAGGTCTGCTTTAAACTATATAGTGCCTTTTTAAGATGGTATACGTTATTAGGAAGTTTGGGATCTTCAAAATCCTTTGATTGTTCAATGTAAACTTCATCATTTAAATCACCGTCTAAAAAAGCACTTTTAACATCCATTTGATATGTTTAAAATTTTTTGTAGCAATCAATAGAAATAAATAATCTGATAGATTCAAGTCACGCAACTGGCACAAAGGTTTCATCATAATCAATACCTTCAATTCATGTATAAACCTGCACCACTAGTCGTGCCTTGTTTCTAATAATGTTACCCAATTCATCAAATTTATTTTTGAAAATGCATTTTGTTCCAATCATATGTTTATCAGAAGGTCTAGGAATAAGATACTATACGTCATTTCTTACAAATTGGTTCAATTAATCTTCCATGGCCAAGATCCAACTTTCATCAGCTAATGCCTCATTTACATTACTCGGTTCAATTTGGGAAGTGAAGTAAACATGATAACATATATTTTCAAGCTGTCTTCTGGTTTGAACACCAGTATGAGGGTTACCAAGTATTTGATCAGTCGGATGGTCTTTGACTAACTTAACTCAGTAGAATCTGATTTAGATGATGGTTCAGATTGATTAATCACAGTGATATCATTATCAACATCATTTTGGTCAAGTTTGGGTGTGATTAGTTGATCATCAATAACACTTTTATAGATTCTTGTATAACCTCAATTTTATTTATTTAAAACACGATATTCTCGACTGTTTAAAGCATATCCTAAAAATATTCCCTCATCACTTTTAGCTTCAATTTTGTCCAAATTTTCTCGGTCACGTAAAATGAAACATTTGTTTCCTAAAGTTTGGAAATATTTAACAGTAGGCTTTTTATCAAACTATAATTCATAAGTAGTTTTATTTTCAGTTGTTCTAATGTAAACACGGTTAATTATATAGCTTGCAGTACTCACAGCTTCAACCTAGAAATTTTTAGGCAATTTCATGTTATTTAACATCACCCTAGCAATTGCTTGTAGAAGTCTATTTTTCCTTTCAGCACTCCATTTTGCTAAGGTATTTTTAGAGCAAAAATTCATGAAATATACCATGATTATTACAATATTTTTCAACATTTTTATTTTCAATTTAGTTCCATGATCACTTCTTATTCTAATCATGGATAATTCTTTTTTAGTATAGATGCGTTTAATTAACTTTTTAACTTCGTCAAAAGCATCCAATTTTTCTCTTAAGAAGGCTACCCACGAATATCTAGTATAGTCATCAACTATGACTAGAAAATATTTCTTCCTACCTCTACTTTTTGTTCTAGTTGGTCCAACTAAATCCATGTGGAGTAGTTTAAGAGCTCTTGTAGTGGCTAAGGAGTTCACTTTTTTATGACTACTCTTAATTTGCTTGCCTATTTGACAAGCACCACATACTTTATTTCTCTATCCTTTTCAATTTAGGTAAGCCACACAAGTGATCTCTTGTGCTCGATTTATATATATATATATATATATATATATATATATATATATATATATATATATATCTATATATATATATATATATATATATATATATATATATTATATATTGTTTACATGTCCAAGATGTTGATGTCATAGTTCAGTCTCGTCTGTTTGGACCATGTAGCATGAATGATTAATTGAGTAAGAATCATCAATTATATAGTAATTTTCAGACGTTTTACAACCATTTAATATCACATGTCCTTTATTATTAATTATCTTATATCCATGATCTGAAAATTTTGAACTATGATTATTATCACAGATTTGAGATACGCTCACTAGATTATGTTTTAAGCCTTCAACATATAAAACATTCTCGAAGATAGGTAGATTGGGAAGTTGTACATTACCTTTGCCGATGATTTTGCAGTTGCTACCATTTCCAAATGTAACTGAGTCACCATCGATTTGGTTGATGTTTGATAGAATGGCCTTATCACCTGTCATATGTCTAGAACATCCACTATCCAGGTACCATCTTGAATGACTACTTAGTTTGAAAGCTGTGTACGTAGATAATAAGACACTTAATATTTGGAACCCATTTCATTACGGTTCTAGGTTTTGGATGATCTCTTACCTTTCGTCGTATTTGAGAGTTAGGATTTCTCCTATTTCTATGTACTCTATTTTTACCAGAATTGGATTTCAACAGATCTTTGAGCAAGTCTACTATTTTATTAACTAGAGGATGATTTCTATTCCTTTGATATTTGTGGTAATTGGCACAAGTTTTTACATTAGAGGCTTCTTGAAAGGGTTTTACATTTTTGAAGTTATTATGGGTAAATCTGACCCGAGCTGCATCGAGGTCAACTTTGGCACAAATGAGCAAGGCCTTGGACTGATGAGCATCCGACCCGAGGTGAGTGTAACGATACGTTCGAGCTGATCTGCCTCAGAGTCCTCTTGTAATAGCACTCAGGACAACTCCATTCAGTGTATCTCCGACCCGACCCTCAGCGTGTCAACGATCAGTTCATTTATGGGCTCAGATTTTGAGCGAGACCTGAGCCATGAGGTCGGTTCGGATAGGAGCCCAGTCAGCAACAACATTAATGGACTAAACCTAATAACACACGACTGGAGTAATGCTTAGACCACGATCTCCAGGTAACGGCTAACGACTGCACATGCGTAGCTCTCTCGTAGTGGTGATGACCGTGCCAAGATTATCGGGCACGTTCAGTGCAACCCTCAGGTATAAATATGAATCGTTTCTACAGGAATAAGTACGCAATATCTAGTACTCTCACCCTATTCGACACTACTTAGACCCGATTTCCTAGCCTGATTTTGGCATCGGAGGATCCCCTGCTCTTGCCAGGGTCTCCTTTGTCTTCCATTTATGCAGGACCAGGGTTTGCTCCGAGCACACGGAGCTCGGTGGAGGGTGAACCAGATTTTTTCATCAACATTTTTGGCACCATTTGTGGGAAAAGAACAAAAAGACAAGCTTTACCGAAAATGGTAAGAGGAAAGAAGAAAATAATCCCAATAAAGATCGTGGACCTGAGCCGAGTGGGCAACATCACTCGTCTTCACTACTGCATACCGAGTCGGCTTCGACTGGGCTGTCTCAACGAACCTGAAGCTGAAGAGGTAAATACAGGCCTTGCAGAATGAAGTGTAGATGCTGAGGGACGATATCAATCGAATGAAGGAACAACAAGTGCCTCTCAACCCAGAAGAGATGGCCCCAGTAGCTGAAGAAGAGTCATTACTCATAAGCTCCCGTGCCAAAGCATCCCAGAACCTATCTGCTCGAGCCCTGGATCCTACACGGCATGCAGAGCCTACCTACATATTTGCAACTTCAATGCTAGCCCCGACTGACCTCCACATGAGCTGGAGAGGGGGGGGGCAGAGCGCCTGAGGTCAAAGTTCCTCAAGAAACCATGGCGTCGAATCGAAACCCGTGGGAACTCAGTTGAACGAGCTTCGGAATTAGATCAAGACCCTACGGCGAAACCAACAGACTCCGGCTTCGACTGCAGTGGAAGCGATGATGGAAGAAATTGAACCTCCCTTCACCAGCGAGGTAATGAGTGCAGATATGCCTCTGAGGTTTAAGATGCCTCCCATCGCTCAGTACTCGGGGTTGGTGACCCCACAGAGCACATGGAATCTTACCACTCGTGGATGCAGATTCAATCTTCCTCGGAAGCAATGATGTGCTGAGCCTTCTTAATAACTCTGACTGGGGCTGTAAGGAATTGGTACCGACAGCTTAAGCCGAGGTCGATCAACACCTTTGTCGAGCTCGGCAGGTCATTCCTGACCCAGTTTATCGTCGGCAAGAAGAGTCAAAAGCCGTCGACCCACTTGTTGACCCTCAAACAGGGGAACTGGGAGTCGTTGAAAGACTACATCTCCCATTTTAATGAAGAGACTCTACAAGTAGATGACTACTCTGACAAGATGGCATTGTCCACAATGATCAGCGAGCTTAAGGAGGGGAGATTCCTGTTCTCGATCGGGAAGAACCCACCTTCAACTCTTGGTGAGCTTATCAGTCGTGCACAAAAGTATATTAATGCTGAAGAGTTCTTCAGCTCACGCAAGAGCAACCAGACCTCCAAGTCCTCGTCTAAGGGGAAGAGACGGAGGGACAAAGTGCCACAGTGCGCGGACAAAAGGAGGTTGGAC
This sequence comes from Magnolia officinalis, assembly GCA_021015155.1. NCBI lineage: Eukaryota > Viridiplantae > Streptophyta > Magnoliopsida > Magnoliales > Magnoliaceae > Magnolia > Magnolia officinalis. Next base: position 43,849,410 of record JAJHSJ010000012.1, read on the forward strand.
GACAATGCCTCCCGAGACAGAAGACCGAGCAAGAGGCCCAAGAGCAAGTTCAGCTCGTATACTCCTCTCAATACGTCTCCAAAGCATTGGCCGAGTTGCATGAAAACAGAGGCAAGCCAGCGAGATAAATGCAAGGACTGTCACTTCCATTGCGACCACGGCCACAACACTAGTGATTGCATCGACCTAAAGGAAGAGATCGAGACCCTTATCCGCAAGGGTCATCTGCGTCAATATGTAAAAGAAGAGACGCAGACCCGGAAGGATGACCAACCCCGCAAAGTACGAAGGAGGCTATGGAGATCCGAACAATTTATGGGGGCCCGTCTAGTGGCGGAGATTTGAATCAGGCTCGTAAAGCCCATTCTAGGAGCTCCGACCTCGAGCATTACATCTACTTGTCTGAAAGGCCGAGGAAAGAGCTCCGAGTAAGCCCCTACAGCCTCACGTTTACAGAGGATGACATGCGGGGCATCCAGCACCCCCATGATGATGCCTTGGTGGTTGCGATGACGATAGTTAATCACAAGGTCTACCGTATCCTAGTCGACAATAGAAGCTTGGCCGATATACTCTACTCCGAGGCGTTTGACAAAATGGGGATAGACAGGTCGCGCCTCCGACCCGTGAAGACTCCGCTACATGGGTTTGCTAGAATAAGGTGATCTCCAAGGGCGCGATTTCCCTCCCAATGACAACGGGAGAAGGGCAGAATCAGGTGACTCTGCTAGTGGACTTCTTGGTAGTAAATGCCAATGCCATCGTGGGCCAGCCATCTCTTAATGCCATGAGGGCGGTCGTATCTACGTATCATATAATGATGAAACTCCCTGCCGTTGGAGGGGTCGGATATGTCTGAAGAGACAAGCGTGAGGCACGAATGTGCTACTCAGCAACAGTGAGAAAGGGCTCCGCAAAGCAGGCCCTCACAGTAAACATGCTTAACCCCAAAGGAGACAATCTTGCAGAGGACTCAACTGAAGAACTTGTGACTGTCCCGCTCGACGAAGCCAATTCAAGCAGAACAGTTCAGCTCGGGTCGTCGCTGAATTCTGAGCAGCGAGCTCAGATGCTGACCTTCCTACGACAACACAAGGACTTCTTTGCGTGGACGCACCAGGACATGTCGGGCATCTCTCAAGAGATCATAGTTCACAAGATGAATGTGGACCCATAGCACAAGTGAGTAAAATAGAAAAGAAGAGCGTTCGAACCTGAGAGGTACGCGGCCATAGCCGACGAGGTGTCGAAAATCTTCAGCGTGGATTTCATTGAGGAAATTTACTACCCAGACTGGATCGCTAATGTGGTCCTCATGAAGAAGGCCAATGAAAAATGGTGGGTTTGCATGGATTACTCGGATCTGAACAAAGCCTGCCCCAAGGATAGTTTCCCCTACCTCGGATCGACCAACTAGTCGACAGCACGGTCGGGCATGAGCTTCTCACCTTTTTGGATGCATACTCTGGTAACAACCAGATAGCAATGCATCCCCCAGACAGGCAGAAGAGGACCTTCGTCACAGACAAGTGACTCTACTATTACTGGGTCATGCCCTTTGTCCTGAAGAATGCTGGGGCGACATATCAGAGGCTGGTGAACCGGATGTTTGCCCGACAAATTGGTCGGACCATGGAGGTTTACGTCGACGACATGCTCGTCAAAAGTATCAAAGCCTCTGACCACATCACAGACCTCGGAGAGACGTTTTCGATACTCTGAGAGTATCGCATGAAATTGAACCCTACCAAGTGCGCCTTCGGTGTGGGGTCAGGAAAGTTCCTTGGATTCCAGGTCAGCTAGAGGGGCATTAAGGCAAACCCCGACAAGATTAAAACCTTGCTCGACATGGGCTCGCCTCGGATGATGAAAGAATCCAGTGCCTCACCGGACGAGTCATCGCGCTCGGTCGGTTTATATCTAGAGCCACTGACAGATGTCTCCCCTTCTTCTAGTAGATGAAGGGTCGCAAGAAAGCGGAGTGGACCACGGACTGCGAGCAAGCTTTGCAACAGTTGAAGTAGTATCTGGGGTCACCGCCTCTGCTGTCCAAGCCCGAGGAGTGCGAGCCTCTATTTCTCTACTTAGTGATTTCAGCCTCAGCAGTCAGCTCGGCACTCATTTGAGAAGTAGAAGGCAAACAACACCATGTTTACTACACCAGTAAGGCAATGGTCCCAGCCGAGACCAGGTACCCAAGCATGGAGAAACTGGCTCTCAGCCTAGTCGTCTATGCTCGGAGGCTGCGTCCGTACTTCCAGGCACATTCCATCATTGTCCTCATGGATTCACCTCTCCGACAGGTCCTCCAGAAGCCAGAAGTATCAAGGTGTCTGACCAAGTGGGCGGTGGAACTTGAAGAATTCGATATTTAGTATCAGTCGAGGACCGCGATCAAGGGCCAGGCCGTCGCTGACTTTATAGCAGAGTTTACAACTCCGAGTTGCGAGATTCGAGATACCGACTTGGAGTTCTTGACCAGTTTCGAGGCAGTCCCCGTTGCTCCCCTAACAGTTCCTCTTCTCGAGAGCACAGGGACAGAAGAGGGATTAGTAGATAGACCCTCTCCGTGGACAGATCATCTAATTCAAAACGAGCCGGGGCGGGGATCATTCTGGTCGCACCTGAATAGACCACTATGCAGTGCGTGATCAGGATCAGTTTTAAGGCATCCAACAACGAGGTGAAATATGAAGCTCTGCTGGCCGGACTCAGATTAGCCGCTAGTCTGAGAGTTCAGTTCCTCAACGTGTGGTGCGACTCTCAGCTCGTCGTGAATTATATAACGACAAAGTACGAGGCCAAGGAGACAAGGATGCTAGTCTACTTGGCCGAGGATCGAAAACTGACAGGAAGATTTAAAGAATGTGTCATCAGCCAGATCCCAAGAGCCAAAAACTCTTGGGCCGACCCCCTCGTAAAGCTGGCCTCAGCTGCCGAGGGGAAGATATCGAGGATTGTTCTAATAGAATTCCTGGATAACTCGAGCATTGACCAAGCCAACCATGAGATGATCAATCCAGTGCAAGCAACTCCGAGCTGGATGGATCTAATCATCAGATACCTTAACAACGGCGAAGTCCCCCAAGACAAGTTGGAGGCTCGGCGTTTGAAGATCAGAGCAGCACATTACGTGATCCTGGATGACACCCTGTATAAGAAAGGGTACTCCCAGCCATCTCAGGTGCCTCTGACCTGACGAAGCTGAGTATGTGATCCGAGAAATCCACGAAGGAATCTGTGGAAATCATTCCGGGAGTCGTGCCTTAGCTCATAAGATACTTTGTTAAGGGTACTTCTTGCTAACGATCCGAGAAGATTCCAAGAGCTTTGTCCAGAGGTGTGACAAATGCCAAAGATTTGCTGCCATTCCAAGGTAGCCAGAAGAAGAGCTGACCCCCATGAGCGGGCCGTGGCCATTTGCCTAGTGGGTAATCGACATCATCAGTCCTCTGCCTCCCGGAAAGGGGCAGACCAAGTTTGCGATTGTGGCCGTTGACTACTTCACCAAATGGGCTGAGGCCAAGCCAGTGGCAAAGATTACCGAGCAGAAGGTGACAGATTTTGTGTAGAAGAAAATCATCTATCGATTCAGAATCCCGCGTACCATCGTGTCTGATAATGGGAGACAGTTACAACGACAAGTTCCGAGGCAGTGCCGAGGGCTCAGCATTGTCAACACATACTCATCACCTCCTCATCTGCAGCTAATGGACAGGTAGAAGATGTGAACAAGGTCACCAAGCATCACCTCAAGACGAAGTTGGAGAAAGCTAAGGGCAACTAGGCCAACGAGCTCCCATTCATTCTCTAGGCCTACAGGACCACGACTCAATCATCCACGAGAGAAACCTCCTTTTCGTTGTCTTACGGCTCGGAGGCCGTCATCCCAGTCAAGATAGGACTCCCCACTGCATGAGTAAGGAGCTATCAAGAAGAGCAGAATGTTAACCAGATCACGACAACCTGGATATACTTAAAGAAGTATGAGACACCGTCAAACTCCGAGTCTCGGCTCGGCATCAACAAGTTGCTTGGTTTTACAACTCCAGAATCAGAATGAGGCGCTTTCGACGAGGAGATCTAGTCCTTCACGGCATCTTCCAGAACACTATGGAGCCTGGAGTAGGGTCCCTTGGGCCGAACTGGGAGGGACCCTATCGGGTAGTCAGCTTGGCTAAGCCAGGGTCCTACCATCTAGAAGACTTGGAGGGACGTCTGTTGCCTCACCCTTGAAATGTCGAGCATTTAAGGATCTACTACCCCTAAGGGGGGTGTTTATGTATAAATCCGATCTACTAGCCATTTCGACTCTTAATAAAAGATTACATGTTCTTCTACTCCTCTACTTGGTCTACTATGTGGTTACCCCGCTATCCGAGAACGCTACGAAGGGTCATTTCTCATGTACAGAGAAATGATATCCTTCGACGAACCGACCCCTTAAAGAAGAGGTCGGCTCATCATTCGATAACGGTCTACTAAAAAGTCAAGCATGATACGAAGGGTCATTTCTCAAGTGCAGAAGTGAAATCCTTCGATGAGCCGAACCCTTAAAGAAGAGGTCGGCTCGTCATTTGACAAATTTGACAAACAACAACATGAAATGAAAGCGTTCACACATTGAGGCAAATAACGGATTTTATTAAGTTTGAAATGTTTGGCTATAACTTTTTCATTATAAAAAACAGAGGGAAAAAGAGGGATCAATCTGAGGTCAGATCAACTGGGGGCTCGGCATCAGGGGCCTTCTCAGCTTCGGTTGCTGCTGGGGGCTCCGCCTCTGCTACTTCTGGAAAGTCCTCTGCATCATCCGTCGTCAAGACGTCAAGATCTAGCTCGGAGTAGGCACCTCGGACGTCGCTCAAGCATGCTTTGTAAGAAGCATTGTAGGTGAAGTTGTAAACCTTGTCCAGCCTGTCAGCCCGATTCTTGAAAGATTTGAATTCCTCCACTGACGCAGTAACCTAGGAAATGGCCAGAGCCTCAAGCTCAGAATGTTGCTTGGCTAGACCCTCAGCGGCCTCGCGCTTGACGGCCTCAAGCTCGATAGTCAGTCGAGCATTGTCCACCCTTGATCTGTCCATGTCAGACTCAGCCAAGTCTGCACGAGACTACAGCTCGTTGTTCCCCCCTGGAGCCCCATCTCCCTCAAATGGCCCGCTCCCAACTGGACCTTCAACTTCTCCACCTCCTCAGTCGAGGCCTTCAGGCGCTCTTCTAGCTCGGCCTTCTCCCTCTCTAGCCGAGTTATCATCCTCAACCTCTCTCGGATTTGAATGAGCGTCGACAGCACTTGAGAAAACAAAGGTCTGGGAGGTTAGATCAACAATCGGAAAGTTACAAGTAAAATGAATGAAGCCAAGAGACTTACTGTGTAGCAGCACGATGCAAAGTCGTTTATTACCGACTCGGGCAGTCGGGTCATGGTCTGGATGACGGTCACTTCGGGAGCGTGCTTAGTCGCTCAGTCGTTTAACAACGACATCTAGTGGCTGGGCACGAGGAGCTCCTGTCCCGTAGAAGGGATCGGGCTCACAGTGCGGCCAACGCTGCTAGCGAATGAGGCCTGAGCTTCAGCCTCGGGCGCAGTGGAACCTTTGATTAGTGCGTCGATTACACTAACCAAAATTGTGTCCACCTCCTCAGCGATGAACACGAGGTTGGGGTTGAGATCGCCCGAGACATAGGAGAAATCTACTGGGGCAATTTCTCCCACGGCCTCCCTCCGAATCCCGGGAGGTGGTGATAGGTAGGCCTCGAAGGCTGGGGCTGGTGCTGGTGCTGGCATTGGTGCTGGTGCTAGTGTTACAGCCGCCTCGACCATAGCAGGCTTTCCTGCGGTGGACTCGGTCATAGGAGTAGCAGCCTTCTTCCAGGCCGTAATCTTGACCCGGGACTCCTGCGTCGATGCGATGATGACGTCGAGAGAATGGCACACCGCCACCCCCTCTTCCTCTTCGAACCCGATGCCTCGACCACCCCTGATCAACAAGAAAAAAACATGACGCATTAAGTTGCGAGGCTCACCTAAGGCGATGGGGAGAGGTCAGAATCTGTAAAAACTAGACGAAATGAGGTTGTCCGGCCTGATGACGGAATGTTAGATGCAATCCCCCTCTTTGAGCAGCCGATCCCTAGCTATCTGAGCTTGGAGGGAGGAGGACAGTTCTGGCAAGCCCCTCAGATAATCTACAAGAAAAAGAAAAGAAAAAACAGATGTTAGAATAAAGAATGAACAGAGAAAATAAGCAAGTTCGAGTCTACACAAGTCTACCTGGGGTGTCAAACTTGGTGGGTACTCGAATCTATAGGCGTCCGAGCTCGGACACTGGGGCCTCCCATTCTCCCGAGGCCCAGAACCATTTCCCCTTCCAATCTTTGTTAGAAGTGGGGAGCTTGGCATGAGGCTCGAGGTATACTCTGCCCTGGCCGAGAAGTAGTACCAACACGGCTCGGCTCTATCATGCTTAGCCTAGTACATGGCTAGGAACTCGTCCGGCGATAGCTCCTGGCCCTTCAGCTTTCACCAAATGATGAAGGATGACACCAGGATGCGCCATGTGTTCGGGACGAGCTGACATGGAGATAGCCTCAGTTGCGTCATCAACGCGCGCATAAAGGGATGGAGTGGGAACTGAAGTCCGCATTCGAGGGCACAAACGATGACTGCTACCTCCCCGTCAGATGGGTTTTCAGGTGCATCAAGGGTAGAGAGGGCCCTGATATGCACCGAGTCCGGGATCTAGTACTCAGCCCGGAGTTGGGCCATCTGAGACTCAATAAGAACTGAGCCCCTGGAACCTCAGCTTCAGACCGGCCTCCCGAGGGCCCGGCCAATGCCCTCCCAGCAGGATCCCGGGGTACCCTCCTTGTCCCCTTAACTCAGCCCTTGGACTTTGCTCCGGTGCTCTTCTTGGGTGGAGGATAGAGTGAGATGGCCTCGAGAGAACCCTCCGAGCTCCTTCACTCGGAGTTTGTACTCTCAGGCTCCGACCCTTTCTCAACTTCGCGGACCCCATCTGAATTGTTCAACATTACGAAAGAAAAATTAAAATGAATCAACGAAGACTCACAGAGCTTTGGGCGATTTCCTCTAGACAAATTTCTCCTTTTTTGGCTGGCCTCTCTAAGCAGAATCCCTTTTCCGACAAGCAAAATCCTTTTTTCGGTAGCAAGATGTCTTAGGAAGAAGAGGAGACATCAGAAAAACTCAGTGGAATTGGTGTGTAGGAGAGATGAAATGGAAGAATTTTGGGACTCTTATAGCCTGAGTCAGTCGTCTGCAATCATGACAGACAACTGACTTCGAAGCTGAAGTGGCTCAGATCCGATCCCAACTGTACACATGGCAACTCGCAATACGCACAACTAAACGTCGTTCCAAACCATGCGCAGTCAGTATTCAATGCACCAACACCTCTTCGTCTTTCAAATTCCACATGGCATCTCTCGATTCACTCAGCCAAAACGTCTCGACATCTTTGGCCACGTGTGCGACGCCCAATGGCCCGAGCATACGAAACGACTATCATCGTACATAGTGCACGGGTCTTGAAATCATCATGACGACACTTCGATCAAGTTTATCATTACAGAGAGAGTGACGGTTCGCTTCCCCAAACCTCGGTTCACTTTCCCAATTCTATTACTCTCCAAGTCCAAGCTCATACTCAAAGAGTAGGGAGCTTCTATTATGGGTAAATCTAAACTGAGCTACATCGAGGTCAACTTTGGCATGAATGAGCAAGGCCTCAAACTGATGAGCATCCGACCTGAGGTGAGCATTCGACCCAAGGGCTCTTGTAAAGCTACAATGCCGACCTGGGACTTGGAAGAAGTCGTCACGCATCTTACAAGCAGGACCTCGGAGCAGTAATGATACATTCGAGCCGATCTGCCTCCGAGTCCTCTTGTAATAGCTCTCAGGACAACTCAGAGAATAGAAGTCACCGCACATCCGTTCAGTGTACCTCCGACCCGACCCTCAGCGTGTCCACAATCAGTTCATTTATGGGCTCAGATTTTCGAGTGAGACCTGAGCCATGAGGTCGGCTCGGATAGGAGCCTAGTCAGCAACAACATTAATGGGTTAAACCCAATAACACACGATTGGAGTAATGCCTAGAGCATGATCTCCAGGTAACGGTCAACGACTGCACACGCGTAGCTCTTGTATAGTGGCGATGATCGTGCCGATATTATCGGGCATGTTCAGTGCAACCCTCAAGTATAAATATGAATCACTTCTACAGGAATAAGTACGCAATATCTAGTACTCTCACCCACTCTACACTACTTAGACCCGATTTCCTAGCCTGACTTTGGCATCAGAGGGTCCCTTGCTCTGGCCACGGTCTCCTTTGTCTTCCATTTGTGTAGGACAAAGGTTCGCTCTGAGCACACGGAACTCGGCGAGGGTGATCCAGATTTTTGCATCAACAGAAGTTATTCTTGTTTTTGTTTAACTCATTTAGAGTTTCTACTTTGGAGTTTGAGGATTCTCCTTTTACAAATGCAGGAGTAGAATCCTTAAATTTTACAGTCTTATTTTTAATATAACCCAAGCCAGATTTGTCACCACATATGCGAGATGAGGTTAACAGTTTTTCAACTTTTCTGTCTCCTTGGGTATATTTCCAAGTATCCTTTAAACTCTCAAGGAATGAAACTTCAATTTTTAATTTCTCATTTTCAAATTTAACATTTTGCAATTCTGAAATTTTCATACCGAAATCTATTTTTTTCTCAAAACAATCATAAAAATGAGGTTATTCCAAAACAGCCTTTTCATGTTCTAAATCAAGTTTGTCACAATTTTCGTTTTTGAGTTTTCAATTTCATTGCAATCTTACAACTCTCTTTGTATAGGAAATCATATGCAACTTGAAGATCATCTTTATTTTCAGAATCACTTTCAGGAGTTTCATAATCAAAAGTTTCACAATTAACTGAAGAAGTGATTCTGGCTATAATCATAAAGGCTTTCAGATCTTTTATAATTTCTTGGTCTGATTCGTCAGTTTCTAAATTAGATTCAGATTCTTATGATTTATTCCAAGTGGTAATCATACATTTTTCTTCTAGATTTATCCTTTTTAGGACATTTTGAAGCAAGATGCCCAAATTCATAACAGTTGAAGCATTAAGTATCTTCATATTTTGATTTCCAAAATTTTGAGCTTCCTTTTCTTTTGTCAAATGGTTTTTGAAAATCTGTTCTATTTTTATTATTGAAAATTCTATAAAATTTCTTCACCAACATAGCCATATCATCCTCATTTTCATCAATATCAGAATTTACGTTTATATCTTTGGATTTAGATTTAGAGGATTTGAGAGCAATGGACTTGTTCTTAGGAGATTTGAAATTCAGCTCATAAGTTTGAAGAGATCCAATTAACTCCTCAACTTTCATTGTATCGGTATTCCCTAATTCCTATATAACAGTAACTTTTGAATTAAACCTATCAGGACGTGATTGCGGTATCTTTACACAAACCTTGCTTTTAGGGATTCCATCTCCAAGACTCCACAGAATTAACTATGTCATTCAGTTTCGTATAGAAGTCCATAAAAGACTCATTTTCTTCCATACGAATTTCCTCAAATTTGGTTGTAAGGATTTGGATTAAATTTTATCTTTTTTTTTTTACAATGTTAGTTCCTTCATGTGTCATTTCAAGAATATCCAATGCTTGTTTAGTTGTATCACACGAAATGATTCTTTTAAATTCATCTAGTGATAGAACATAAGTTATAGCATTTAAGGCTTTTTCATTAGAACTACTTTCATCTTTCTGAACAGCCGTCCAAAAAGTATAAGCAATTTCTTTCATGGACGTGGTTCCATTCTCAGCTACTACTTCCATCATAGGAGGGATCCATTGAGTCACAATGGCTTACCACACACTTTCATCAATGGATTTGAGGAAGATCCATAGCTCAAGTGATAGACTGAGTGAAAGATACCTCATTTCAACACTGAGGTCTTAGTATTGATCCTTAGTGGGGGTGGCTAACAGTGAAGTGTGAACTGACAGTGTTGTGTACTAGCAAGCTAATATAAAAATCCTCATCCTGGCTTTCTAATATGAATAATTTAAGCCATTAAGTGAGGTGGCTTGAAAATGGATAAACTCTCGAAATTTGACATCTTATAGCTTTGGATCTAGCCATAGGAGGTAAATCCCAAAAAGAGCAACTAGGATTTGATACCACTAAAAAGATGAACTATTGATGTCCTAGAGGGGGGGGGGGGGGGGGGGGGGGGGGGGGGGGGGGCAAATAGGACAATCCACAATTCTTCGAGATAATGCAGAATAAATAAACAAATAATCTCAATTATACAAAGACTTGAAACCTTGATTTCAAATAATTCATAGGACAACTTTCACCTATAATTTTAGGTATCACGACGTCTTTAAAATCAAACTTCAAATAAGGAAGAGACAAATAATCAAATAAAACAATCACAACCAATGCACAATGAATTATAGTGGTCCGGTGCTTAAACCCACACCTACTCCACTCTCAAAATTACCGCCCTCATAATTTTGGCTTTCGCTATTTCAAGGTTTTCACAGGTTCACCTTAACAACCTTATACAGTTTTTGTGATTTTCACGGGCTCACCACAACAAAACCCCTTTGTGATTTTCACGGGCTTATCACAAACCTACATAGATTTTTGGGTTATCTCTGAAAAACCCAAATGAAATAATAATAAATACACAGTACTAATCTTCAAATGCCGATTCAAAGATGTAACCAAAGCTTGATGCAGCGATCTTCTTTCTTAGGATTTGATGAAGCAATATATGTTCAATCAGAAAGAGTATAGGGATCTAATGTATTTTTAAGGAATAAAAGAAACCCTAATTATGGTATATTCATTTCTCTAAATCTCAAGTAGAGTTTAGATTACTCTCTTAAATATGTTTAAAGCTAACTTGAGATATAGAATAAAATAAGCTAAACAAGAATAAGATATACCACCCAAATAGCTTGAGCAGTGCCTGAATTTCTCTTTAACTTTGAGAAGGATTTTCTCCAATTTTCGTTGTTAAAATGAATGAGAGAATGGTCCTATTTTTAGCTAAAAGATTTGAAAATTAGGTCAGCCTGAAAATCGATTCGGCTGGCCGAATTCCAATGATTTTATTTCAACGGCTATTGGATTGCACGGGATAGAATAAATCAAAAATTCGGCTGGCCCGAGACAAAATTCGGTTGGCCAAATGTCCAGTTTAGTTGGCCAAATCTCCAGTTCAGTTGGCTGAATACATGGTTCAGCTGGCCAAATCCCATTGAATTCTGAAGAATTCCATTACTAGAAAATTGATTAAAAAATCCTTCAGGCTGAATACATGGTTCAGCTGGCCAAAGCGTTTTTAGAGTTGTTTGATCTCCAAGAGATTGGATGGGGTGCCTTACCCATTGTGATGTTGTGTGGATTGTTTTTTCTTCATAGTAATCAACCTTGTCGAGACCACTATGGTTCCTGGTCAGGGGAGGTTAGATGTGGTTCTTGGTTAGGGGAGGTTGGATGTTTTGAGTTGAAGTTGATGGGAGATTGAAAATTGGAGGAGACTAGATTAGCTTATTGACAGAGTGCACGGTGATTGTGTGTGAGTATTCTCAGGGGGAATATGGCCCCACTCTAGGGGAATCGCTACATTATTTCCTCCAATTTTCTAATGCTTTAAGTCACGTCATTCATGAAGGGAGTCGCCGAAGTTTTATTAGCTAAATGTATAAACGGCTCGGGAACAATGAGGACGCGAGCATGTCTTCTTCTAGTAACATGACCGTATGTCATCATGTGATGATTGGATTGCGAGCGACGAAGGTCGCAGGTTTTGGTGGTGTAGAGGTTACTTTTGGACCCAATGACACACACACACACACACACACATATATATATATATATATGCTTACAAAAGAAAATGCCAATAGCGTACATGTGTATGTATACAACTAAGGGTCCTAATTTAAACAAGTTCCCTAAGCAATATACCTCCAGTTCCAAATGGACTGATTTTTTGTAGGTGCTTGCGTAGTACCTGTTAAAATGTCTTCTGGATGGAAAGATCCAAGAGGTGCTCCCTAAGGGTCCGATATGTTCCTATGCTGCTGAGTGCTCATGGTATATAGGAATGTCAATGGTGATTGTTGCTCGATTTGAAAATCTGAGCGGAAGAGTGAGCCCTCAAGATTTGACGGTCTACATGATATGGAACCTCCACAAAGCCGAAGATGAACGGTCTAGATCTAGTGGTCTACCTAACCACTACTGAAGCAGATGGGTCTAATCACCCCTCTAATTCTACGGTATAGATGGTCTCAGATTACGATCTATGGCTTAGATCATCCCAAGGACAAGCTAAACGGACAAATTTCAATATACCACTTTCCTCTGTTTACTCTTGTTATTCCTTAGTATATTTTCACGAGAGAGCCTCATCCTATTTATAAGAAAGGATGGGGAGTTTGGATGAGACCATAAATTATCTGGTCTTATCCTTATCTCCTCATCTAAATCCTCATTCAAACTTGAATTTGAAATCCATCTTCTAACAAAAGAGGCCTTACCTCATGAGACCCACCCACTAGTGATTGCCCACCAGTGGACCCCACTAGCCTATGTCCAACATCTCCCACTTAATCACATTGTGGGATAGTTTTTTTTTTTAAAAAAAATTATCCATTTAACTTGCCTAATAACAATCAAAACCAAATATCGCAATCAAAAGAATCAGAGGCATGGGACCAGCTGAATCACCGTAATCTTCTCACAGGTGTTTTAAGTAATAAGTGACCACCTAACTAGTACTCAATAACCTAAGTTTTGCAATGCATGTCCTAGTCCGCATGACCACACCGGATGGAGCTAACTCCCGATCTAGAGTACTCGACCAACATATGCACTTATCCAATTTATCGAGTTATTCTAAAAACTCTATTTTTCACAAACTTCGACTAAAATTTAAAGCAATACTTATACACACACACACACACACACACACACACACACACACATACACACACACACACACATACACTTTTAAGAAAAAAATATCGTTTGCAAAAGTCTGATAAAAAAACTCGATACTGCCGGCGGATAAGTCTTCAAGTGCATATTTATAGTTCTAGAAACTTAGTGTAGCTACCATGGGATCTTCCCCACGCAGATGTGTAATTTGGAATCAATCAAACCGCTTTCCTAGCGTAACTAAGTCTGGCCAATTAAGGACCTTTCATCATAGTACACTAAAGTAATGACACTCAATCTCATCCTCCTATACACAAGAGGAGAGTAGCTAAGGACATAAAGAGTCACTTATAGGACTAGCTACTTGCACGTTGTAATGATTAGATCGAATCAAAAAAATATGTAGGTAAAAGGTTTCAACACGTGGCTACAATCCACGTCATAAAGTAGACAATAATAGGTGTATGTCAGGTATACAATACGCAGGTCATTCTACATGAGGTATGACTCATTTCATAACCTCACAACCTGGCTATTAATTCAGACCATAACATTGATCGCATGAAATGTAATGGTGCGATTATGTTATTCGACTTGATCAGTCTCATCTTCAATCTTTTAAGATTGTAGGCAAAAACGACTAACTCATATCCCCATCCTTTATTATTCACAATAAAGAGAAGTTCATACCTCAGTGTATGAACATCACCCCAAATATACCTCTCATGTACATTCAAGATTGGTTAACCCATGCGAGTGGGTGAATGCCCTGCCGACAAAAAAAATAGAAATCCTACATGATCTCATGGTAAATGTTGATAATCTACTTAGTTTATATAAGTGCTCAATACTGAATAAATGGAATGTGTTATTCATTAATAAAGATCAAAGGTACTAGATACAAGCATATCACTTAAGCTTTCCTCAATTCCATCTGCCTGACATGAACCTGAAATAGATCTCTTGTTATAGGTTTCGTCATGGGATTAGCCATCATCTCCTTAGTAGAAATGTAGCTGAGGGCCACCTTCTTATCTCTCACTTGATCACGGATGTAATGATACTTGATCTCAATGTGCTTGGACTTCTGGTGGCTTTTAGGGTCCTTTGTCAAGTCAATGGCAGAAGTATTGTTTATCTTCAGCGATATAGGTTGACGAACGCTTGGTATAACACCCTGACCTAGTAAAAATCTGCGAACCCATACACACTCCTGAATTGCAACACAACATACAAACAATGTACTTGGCCTCCATATATGAAAGAGTTGTGGATGTTTGTTTCTTACTCGACCATGAGATAGCTCCCCCTCTGAGTAAGAAGACATATCCTAAAGTAGACTTTCCCTCACCGGCGTCATTACTCCAAGCAGCATCAGAATATCCTTTGAGCTCGAGGCTCATGCCTTCATAAACTAACATTAGGTCTTTCATTCCTCTAAGATAACGAAATATATGTTTGACGGCTTGCCAATGAGACTGTCCCGGGTTATTCTGATAATGGCTGACTATGTCAACTGCATAACTAATATTTGGTCTAGTGCAAAGCATAACATACATTAAGCTCCCTACTGCGCTTGCATAAAGTACTGAGGACATGGGCAATTTCTTGGCTTCAGTGGGGGACATGATTTTTTGTTTAACTTGGTAGCTTTGTCAATAGGGGTTTCAACAACTTTTGAATTTTCATCCTGAACCGCTCTAAAATCTTTTGTATATATGTGGCTTAACACAGGCCTAAAAAATTCTTGGGGCGATCTCTGATGATTTTTACCCCAAGAATAAAGTTGGCTTCACCGAGATCTTTCATCTCAAAGTTCGAGAATACCCAATCTTTAGTCAATATTAACAATTACATGTCTTTACCAGCTAGTAGGATATCGTCTACATATAGAGATAGTATCAAAAAGATCTTCTAGACCGTTTCATGTATTCATAATGAACTTCTTCACTCATTGTGAATCCAAAAGTAGTGATGGCTAAGTGGAACCTCATGTACCACTATCTTAAAGATTGCTTCAGCCCATAGATAGATTTCAACAACTTGCGAACTTTCTTTAGATATTTTTTGTCTACATAACTCATGGGTTGTTGGATGTATATCTCTTCATCCAAGTCACCATTTAAGAATGCGGTCTTTACATCCATCTGATATAACTCTAAGTTTAAACTTGCGACAATGGAGAAGATCATGCGGATTGAGGAGAACTTTGCAATAGGTGAAAAGTCTTCTCGCATTCAATGCCTTCTTTCTGTGTGAAACCTTTAGCAACTAATTGTGCCTGTACTTGTCCACTGTACCATCTTCATTTCTTTTGATCTTAAGTACCCATTTATTACCTATCATGTTGTGATTGGAAGGCAAATCTACAAGTTTCCAGACTTTATTCTTCTCCATGGAAGCGATCTCTTCGTTGATCTCTTCGTCCATTGTATTCACTCAATCAGCCGAGTTAGAAGATAATAATACATCTTGATAAGAATCAGGTTCATCATCATCAACCGCAATACAAGAGAACGACTAACCCTCAATATTGAAGTATTTTCAGATAATCAATCCTCTTTCGCTTCGACGTAACTCAGGGGCCTGATGAGCCGTTCTCCCACTGTTCTAACGAACTATAAGAGCATAATTATTTTAAGAAGCAGAACTCCCCCTCTCTTGAGATACATCGAGTATTTCAAAAAGTTTTATTGAAACCTTTTGCTTCATTCAACTGGGATATTTATCTTCAACAAATGTCACATCCCGAGATTCTATCTTAATCCATCGTCCACGGTCCTCATCAACTAGAATGTATCCCTTTGAATGCATGGGGTACCTTATGAACACGCATTCAATAGTTTTACTATCAAGTTTACCTTTATGCAGAGCAGACAATAAAATATATCCAAAAGATCCTCAAGGGCATAGGTTGGCTAGAGAAAGAATCCTCCTAGACTACATCTCATATGGGGTCCTAGGAATGGATTTGGGTAGGACTCTATTAAGGACATAAACGGCTGTTAGCAGTGCGTCTCCCCAGAATGTGATAGAGAGATTTGCTTCTGCCATCATCTATCTAACCATGTCCAATAATGTCATATTCTTTCTCTCTACAATACCATTTTGTTGAGGAGTATAAGCCATTGTATACTGCTGAACAATGCCAACATTTTCGTAATATGATTTAAATATTTCAGATGTATACTCGTCACCTATATCAGATCGAAGGATTTTAATTTTTTTCTCAAGCTAATTTTCTACCTCAGATTTATATTTAAGAAAACAATCAAAAGCCTCAGATTTATGTGAGATGAGATACACAAATCTATAGCGTGAGTAATCGTCAATAAAAGTGGCAAAGTATTGACATCTATTTCTAAAATGTACATTAAATGGTCCACGGATATCTGAATGGATTATCTCTAGTGGGCCCTTGGACCTAGCCGCTTTAGGAAATATTTTCTTTGAAGTCTTTCCGAACACATAATGTTCACAAAATGGCAAATCAACTTTGGATAAGGAATCTAATAGACCAAAACGTACTAGTCTTGTTATACAATCCTTTCTGACGTGACCTAACCTCGCATGACATTTTAGAGATTCAGATACTACAGTTTCATTCGACATAGCAAATAAATTAATAGGTGCATTATCACTATCAATGTCTAGAATAAATAAATTTGGAATTAAATTTTCTCATGCAAAGATGAGGTTATTGTGTCTCAAAGAAACTCGTGTCCCGAAAAAATGAATATTAAAACCATCAAATAATAACCTAAAAACATAAATTAAATTCCGACGCATACCCGATACATAAAGAGTATCATAGAGGATTATTGTTTGCCCTATGCCCGTACGGAGATGGTAAACGTCAATCCCTAGTATATCTTCAACAGCATTATTTTCCATATACACCTTGTAACTTCTCGTGGCTACAGGTCAGAATTCATCGAGTCCTCGACGACTTCGTGTCACGTGTTTTATTATGCCTGAATCCAAAATCCACTCGTTAGATGTAGTATCAATAGAAAGGATTTCAGAACAAACACCTACATACAAAGTATCTTGTGACTTAAGAATTACCATCTTTTTATGGGCACACTACCAGGCATAATGGTCAGAGTTTTCACAAACAAAGCAAATTATGTTAGCCTTTTTTTGCTTCTTCTTTCCATTCCCCTTCTTGAGATTTGGAGGAGGTGTTGTGGACTTCTGTTCTTGATCATTCTTTTTTACTTTCTTGCGAGCTTTGTACCGTTTCTTATTAGCTTTTCATTTTTGGGTCTCTATTGCAAAGGCCTTGGCCGAACCTGACTGAATTACATTCATTTCAACCTCTCGTACCAAATGGCTACAAAAGTTTCTGAACATAGTGATAGAATCAGTATGGTTTAGAATTGTTTTGATTGAGACTCAAAATTCAGGCAAGGAATGGTGCATTGCTATTATCTTTTGATTTTCAATCAATTTGCACCCAACATTCATAAGGGCACTTATCATCTACTCCATCTTACGAATATGATCTTTGATGGGGCAGACGACTGACATCCTGTATTCCTTAAATTCTAATTTTATTGCCCGAACTTTTGCATCTAACTTCTGTGTATAGGCATTTGTCAGTGCTTCCCAGATTCCTTTAGCGGTGTCATGCACTTCATACGTTGGTACGAGTTCTTTGTGCATTGTGCTAATTAGGACATTACGGGCAGAACGATTATGTTTACGCCACTTATTGTAGTGGTCCATTACAACCCTATGTTCTCCTAAATTTTAGTCTCAGCCAATATAGGTTCCTCTTGAACCTTATCAAGTGTATGCGATATGTCATCCTCGTCCAGAAGGTTTGACACCACGTAGGACCAGTCGTCGTAGTTGTTACTATTGAATTGTTATCCTTTGAGCTGTTCAACGATTAACGCTTTGGTGGTCATCTCTACATTACATCAAGTATCTCTACTTAGCTATGATCTAAGGTATTGGCACTAATCATCAGCATTTCTACGTGTTATTCAAATTTTTAAGGTATAAAAGTAGTCAACGCATCTTAATGAGATTTGAAAGTCCACATACCTGTATGGGCGGCGTAAATCAATCAAGTTCTCTTTTTGAGATGAATTTGATGCTTTTATAAGAATATATTTGTATAACGTGCAAGCTTCCATTACAGGTTGCATGTATCATTTAGTGGAGGAGAATTAACTCCCACTCAGGTTATGCACAACCTTTATATATAGGGAGCATTTTAGCACTAAGTTTTCTATTTTCTAATGAAAAATGGGCTTATATATAATCACATCAAGCCTAGCTATAGCACACATATAAACATTATCATCAAATTTAAAAAATTAAGTGCTTAGATATAAAGAGAGTTCTATTATCACCAATAATCACGTCCATTAGTGATGGATCCGATCATTACCGTTAATGATCATTGTTGATGATGGATCCTTTCATCAACATTGATCATCATGATTGATGATCGTTTCGATCACTGATGGTCTCTTGATCAATAGTGAATAGAGTAATATAAAGGAAACTACATTCACATACATGTATACGTACATGTAATAATTAAGAAACACGTGAGATAAACATTTTTTTTGTCTAACTTTAAAAACGAATAGCTCACCTTAAATGATTACATTCATGATATTAATATATCATAATAATAAAAAATATATTTATATATTATTTATTTTAATACGGACATTGGTCTTTATCATTTTAAGAGATCTAAACTGTTTTTTTTTTTTTAAATGGAAAGGTGGAAGACGATCCACCTAATCTTTATTGATGATAATTTGAACTGTACATCCATTCCGGTGGGCCCCAACAAAAAGAGCGGGCCCTACCTATTTTAAACTGGAACAGAGTCTATACAGACCAACAGAGCACTAACTCAAAAACCAAGAAAGCAGCCAAGTAGCAGCTGCGTCCTAACCTACACCAAGATGAGCAGGGCTGGAAAAAAAAAAAAAAAAAAAAGGAACCGGGCTGGAACATAATCCAAGCTGACCCAGCTACAACTACCACACCAACCAGCCTGGCATCAAAGCTGGCAAATCAAACTCTCAACGACATCCCTGCTTTGGCGACGGCATAGCAATGCCAAACGAACACGGCCCCCGTAGCAGCTTCGAACGGCTTCTGACTCTACAATGGGCCTAGCAACAAAAAGAAAAAATGGCTCCCACTACCACCTGAGATCTCCCAAACCAGCATTGTCGAGCACCATGGTTCCCGTGACAATCCTTGGCATGTATAATCGATTACTAAATAGGCTATTCAGTCAGCCCTCACTTGTCATCCTAGCCAAGGCATCCGTAACCGAATTCCCTTCCCAAAAGATGTGATTGAAGATAAGGTTCATAGGCCGTCTTCTAAGATAAATTGCCCCCATCCTATACCAAAATTTCCAAGGAATGGGGCCCTGAGGGGAGCTCGCCGAATCCGCAATCAGTTTGGAATCTGTTTCAACAATGATATTAAATAAACCAAGAGAAGAGCATATATCCAGCCCATCATGAACAACCTGGGCTTCCGCAACATTGTTGGAAGCGATCCCGTAGCGCCTATGGAAGGTAAAAACCATTCTCCCTAAGTGATCTCTGTAAATACCTCCGCCTCCGCTCTCGCCTGGATTCCCTCTAGAGGAGCCACCAGTGTTAAGCTTCAACCAGCCTTGAGGAGGTTTAGCCCAAATGACCAACCTGGGGGAGGCAACAGGGGAGGGAGAGGGGACGTCAATGTAGAGTGCTTTGAGAGTAATAGCCTCCACCATTGAATTCGAGTCGGGGCCGGGGATGATTGAGCTTACTTCTCTTAGCCAGTGGGAAACAGATTGGATTATGTGATCAGCTGACATTCTATGGCCTTCAAATCTAGCCAAGTTACGACTAAGCCATAGCTCCCAAATGATGAAGCTTGGGGCAATCCCAATCAGTTTAGAGAGTCTGGATTTATGACTGGCCTTGGAGACCCATTACTGGAATCACTGGGAGTGGACTGATTTAGGATGAAGGGAATGTCAAACATTCTGCTGAAGTGGCTCCAAACTGAAATGGTTGTCCTGCCTTGAGAAAAAAGGTGGTCGAGGCACTCCACCTGGGCAGGGATAGATGGGCTGAGGGAAGGGGGGGCGGCCCAAACTGGGAGCGCTGGACAGAGGACTGGCTACCTGAGGAGCTGGCCCCAAGTCCGTGGGATCGGCCCCGTGGATGCCCATTGTGGGGGAAGGGAACGTAGGAGGGGTAGGAGGCTGGTTAGGAGAGCAACAACACTCACATTTGGATGCCATAAAGATGTCGAACTGCTGAACTGAAGCGTCTACTTGGACAGCCCTGTTGATGGTTTTCCATAAAAATATACCGACTTTAGGTGACAAAAGATCATTCCACAGCCACTTCGCCCAAGGGAGATTAAGCTGATAAATCCTGCTACCATTCCAGGCAGACTTCAGGGAAAATTTGCCCGAAGAAGAAAGGTCCCAAATCAACTTGTCTGGCCTATCCGACAAAGACACCATGCTGGCTGCTATGAAATGATAAGCTGATGAAGGGATGAAGGGCTAAATCTCTGCCAGGGTCCTAGATCCGAAGGAAGGACAGAAATCCTTCACCTTGACATTTAATAAATAGTTTGGGATGGGACTCGTCGCGATGCCTACAAGGAAACCACCCCCGAACCAATTCTGATTCCAAAAACTTATATTACCTTCCCCTATAAGCCATCTTGAGTGCTGCAAGACAAACTGAAGATATCTGAAAATGCCCTTCCAATCTGACGAAACTGCTGCCCCGATTAGCCCTTTGTTATGTAAAGATTTCTGAAAATATTTGGCCCCCTTGAATTCAGCCCATAGCAACGACCCCTGCAACATCAGCCAACCCATCTTCACTCTGGAAGCTTTCATAGAATCTTTGAAAGTTCTGATTCCAAGGCCCCCCTCCTGGATTGGAGTGCAAAGCCTAGACCACCTGACCCAATGTCTTTTGTGGCCACCGTCTGACCTGCCCCAAAAAAAATTAGCCATAGCTCTATCTAACTACCTGGTTACCGACCTTGGAATATTAATGGCTAAAAAAACGTGAATGGGAATGTTGGTCAGCACATGTTTGATGAGAACTAACTTCGTTGCTAGGTTGAGGAACCTGGCCTTCCAGCCTTCTATCTTGGACGTGACTTTCTGGACGAGGGGCTAAAGGATGGAGCAGCTGATTCGCCCTTTGGTTAGGGGGACTCCGAGGTAAACAGATGGCAGGAACGACTGTTTGAATCCTGAAAGATTTATCAACCGCTGGACCTTGCTAATGGCTGTCTTCTTCGGGGTGATGAAGGATGTTTTGGAAGTGTTAACCTTCTGACCTGATGCACTCTCGTACTTGCGAATAAAACTGAGAAGGACTCTCACATTAGATTGACTGCCATTTAGAAATATAATTGCATCGTCAGCAAAAAAACAAGTGAGAAATTCAGGGGCAAGATTGGGGCAGTATGAATGGTTGGCAGCTTCCTGAAGAGAACAATAGGTGGACTCCTCTGCTAAAGACCTCTACTGCTAGGATGAACACGGATGGCGATAATGGATCCCCCTGTCTAAGACCCCTGCTGGATTGGAAGAATCCGAAGCTTCTTCCATTTATGAGAATGGAAAACCACACTTCCTGCCAACATTGTTGAACTTGACTGATCCAACGAGGGTCAAAGCCAAACTTCTTAAGGACTTGGACAATGAAGGCCCATTCCATACGATCATACGCCTTCTCCATATAAAGTTTGATGATTAAGTTACCCCCCAAACACCTTACGGTCAATCTCATGAGCCATCTCCCTAGCGATGGCGATGTTCTCAGCTATCGATCGCCCTTTGACAAAGGCACCCTATTCCTTGGATATCAGCTTCGGGAGGATGAGAGCGAGCCTGGATGCCATAATTTTAGAGAAAATCTTCATAATGCAGTTGCAGATGCTGATCGGCCTATAGTTCGTGATACATTCCGGGTTCCGCTTGGGAATTAAGCAAATGAGAGTGCATTGAAAGGCCCTTGGGATCGGGCCACCTTGGAGGAAATCTTTGGCCGCTGCGAGAAGGTCTTCCCCGATAACATCCCAACAGGAAGAGTAAAAGGCCCCACCAAAGCCATCTAGGCCAAGAGCGCTATCTGGTAAGATAGAGGTAGCTGCGTCTTTCACTTCTCCCATGGAAAGGGGTCTTAACAGCCCGGCATTCATCTAGGTAGTCACCAAACTCAGAATACACATCAGAAGATTATCCATGTTGGTAGAGCCCTCTGAGGAGAATAGGGACTTGTAATAGGAAACTGCCTCGTTCCCAATGTCTTCGACTGTCTCTACTACTTGACACGTAGCCGTCATCGTCTTCTGGATAGACAATTTTCTGTGATTAGCTAGAACTGAATCATGGAAGAATCTAGTGTTTCTGTCGCCTTCAGTCAGCCACGTATTCCTAGACCTCTGCTTCCAAAAAATCTCCTCTTGAAGATGGGCCTTCTTCAGATTTGCCTGGGCGCAGCTAAGCCTGATAGAAGCAGCTACCATATGCGAGTTGATGAGGTTGAATTCAGCTTTGTTGACTTCATCCTCAGCTTTTTGAACATTGGTATTAACATCGCCGAATACGTCTTTGTTCCAGATTTTGAGCATGGCCTTCAGGGATTTCAGTTTGAGGAAGAACTTATACATAGGGGAAGTTGTCACATCCTTGTCCCAGCAGAGTTTGACTACCCTCATGAAGTCGTTATGGACTGTCCACATCCGCTGAAATCGGAAAGAGCGAGGGACATTCGCTGCTACATCTTGGACACCGAGGAGAATGGGAGAATGGTCGGAGAAAGTTCTTGTAAGGTGTTCTACTCTGACAGTCGGCAGAGCTCGCATCCACTCTGAATTAAATAACATCCTATCTAATCTGGCCCATCTACGCTCGTTGCTTGCCCTATTGTTATACCAGGTGAAAGGAGAGCCTGAGAATCCAGCATCGATGAGGGCCGTATCATTGATCACATCCTGAAATTCTGACATGGCTTGGGTCAAGTTGGTTGGGCCACCAAATCATTCAGCTGGGCTGATTATGGAATTGAAGTCTCCACAGATCAGCCACGGTCCTGTGATTGTGATGTTGAGCCTCCTCATCTCCTCCCAAAGAAGGGCTCTCTGGTCTCTGAAGCAGCTTGCATAGACTGTGGTGATGAAGACTAGACAAGGGAGTATGTCCGATGTAATCTGGAAAGTGATGCATTGTCTGTTGGCCCAACAAGTTTGGAGATGAAGATGGTCCTTGGCAAGGATCCAAATTCTGTTCTCAACCACTTCTTCCACGATTTGCTTTTCAAAACCCAATTTGGCAGCAACTGCAACTCTTCTAGACTCCCTGATCATGGGTTCCTGCAATAGGAGGATCGTAAGGTTGTGCTTTCTAATTAGACGCCTTAAGTAGCGGGTAGTTTGAGCATTACCTACCCCTCTCATGTTCCATGAAAGAAGGCTAGTCATCCGTAACCCAGCCCTTGTTCGCAACCCTTTTCTGTATGCTCTTTAATCTTTAACTCTTCCTGTTCTTGGAGTAGATTTTCGGGCAGTTTATCCGTTTCTTCTTCTCCTCAATTCTGACTGATCCTTCTTCCTGGGAGCTGCAAGTGGGGCTTGAAGAAATAGTTGCTTGCGTATCAGGCTCATCTTGATTGTCCACCCAAAGAGTCAGCGCTTCATCCCTCTTCTTATTTCGCCTCTTGCTACAGTCCTGAGAGCAGTGATGATCTGAGGACAGCCCTTCAGCTACTGCACAGGGCTGACCTAGAGTTGTTTCCAGCCTGTGACCCCTGTTGGAAGTGTTGAGTTCCCTGACTAAAGGGACTGGGAGGGTGGGGATCTGAATCGCCTGCACTACAGTTGGCTCTGTCTGAGTCTGAGAATTATTGTGGTTCCAACTATCTGGCCCTTCTATGAACAGCTGATGCGCTTCATGTGGCTCTTTGTGTGCCGTCGTAGTAATGTGGTTTGGACTGATTGACCCTTCTTTAAATAGTTGTTGCACCCCTGATAACCATCCTTCCCAAGCAGCCATAAATTCTGGGGAGGGAGGAATCCATTGACATATTGAAGGCTGCTTAATCTGCTGGCAGGTGGGAGTGTTCAATTCCTGGAGAACTTGTTGACAAGAATTGTGATTTTTCTTATCCTGCCCGACTGGAAGATGCTGGACTGGCTGACTTGGGAGATCAACTCTATTCTGCTTACCTCCCCTACTATCAAAAGGACCGGTTTGCTCCGCTCTAGGTTGCTGTAATTGTCTACATTCCATAACAGTATTGCTGGGCAGAAGGCTTTGGTGCATAGCCTGTCGAGCGGGCAGAACCGGCGGGGGCAACATATCCAATGTCTGGTGCTGAAAGGCTTCAGGGGAAGAAGGAGCATTGAAGGCCTGGGTCCTTGAAAAAGCCTGAGAGTGATTGTCTTGGTGGTCCGTGGAGACAAGGGGAGTGCTAGCTGCTGGCATTGTCTGAGCAGGTAGAAGGCTATCACATTGACCATCAGTAGTCAACGTGTTGCCTTGTCTTCCTGATGGGTGATTCTCCATGACATCTTTCTAAGGATCAGCAAATGAGTGGGCGACCCACTGCTTGGTGGTCTCTTTGGCTTTGGCTGAAGGGGCTTCCCCTGTGGCTGTCGATGGACCTATCTAACCGGTTAGCTCAAAATACACTTGAATGGGAAATGCTCTCCCATCGACCAATAGAGTGGTCATTTTGAGGAGAGGGGCGTCCTGGTGGGGAATGATTTTGGCCCTAGTGAACCAATGGTTTGGGCCATCCATTAGATTCCACTCTACCTCAATGACTGAGCCCATACGTTCTGCTATGCTGCCAACTGTGTGTTCACTCCAAGCATGGATAGGGATGCCTTCTATCGGAATCCATGAACCCCTGCCTAGCAGAGACATTACAGGACCCCAAGGTCTGGTATTCTTTTACCCCATTTTGAGATGGAGGGTCCTGTCTCTTGAGAAAGAGATGACTTCTTCCCGAGATTTGAAAATCAAGATGTATGCTGAGAGAGAAATCCTAAAGATGACCACCTGGGAGAGGTGAAAAGGAGAAGACCTGAAGATATCTCGGATGGTGTTGGTGGCATCGCTCTGGCCCGCTATTCCCCAATTAGGACGTTGGATAGGGCTGCCCTACCCTAGTCGAAGATCCATTTCGGAACAATGATGGCGTGGGAGGGAGAGGGAGGGCCGGGGGGATGAAGAGCCTCCTTGTATGAAAAAGGGGTTGGACGATTGGATGAGTTCCTGGGTTGTTGAGGCCTCCAAACTTGGGAAATCTGAGGTCCTGGTGCTGGGTGAATGTGAGGAGGACGAGTAGGGACTGAACGATTACTTAGCAGGGCATCCTTGGTCTTTGGAACTTTATTCCTCTCCGGGGAAATGTTGGGCGTTTTTCTCTGAATGGCGTCCTTCACAGTCATCCTGCGTCTTATCAGGAACTGATCGTTGAGCATTTTCTTTGCCGTTTTCGCATCTTCCTTCCGACAGAACCTCACAAATGCAAATCCCCGTCCTCTTCCTGATGTCGGGAATGTCGGGATGTACACATCTGTGATATCCCCAAACTGCCCGAATCTGGTTTTTAGGTCCTCCTTTGAAATGGTGAAGGAGAGATTTCGAATGAAAAGGTTGTAGCCTCTCTGATTTGGACGAGTGCGGCGAACTGCTTGCCACTCCACATCCATCGTTGCCCAATCTGTAGCGTCAGTCGTCGCCCGCCATTGAAGGATTTGATTTGGACGAGATCTAAACTGTTAATCATTAAAACAGACCGCACTACAGGTTAGATCTTGCTTAAAAAACCCCAAGTCACTTCCTATTACTTGGTTTAAATCAACCTACAAATGGCTGATTAAAAAAAAACGCTTAATAAGATATACTTAATCTTTAAAGAAAGTGAATTGGGTTTTTAATACGGCCCATTTGAATTTGTATATTAATATGGGGTCCATACGATCTTTCCAACCACTCATGAATTGCTTATTATGGTTCCTTTATTTTTCATACAAAAGGCATATTCAGATAGTTTCATAAAAATGCTACTACATGAATAAATAGTCCAAGTCCAGATACGAGCCCATCTGTTTAAGGAGGCTTTAAACAACAACTATTTGGATAAAATTGTTATCTATAGATTTCACTTAATGGGATTTCATGCTTTCAATAGTTATGAAATAATTGGTGGTAATTTATCTATAGTAGTAAATGCATACCTCAATCCTTATTATTCAAAACACGGGGCCTAAAAATGTCACCAAAAAATGAATCTTAATAACTTAGTATTTAACTTTTGGTTGTCCATATCATACCATCAATTTTATAAGCTAATTTTCTGGGACATTAAAAAAAATGAGATCTCAAAATCATGACAATGCGGATTGATGCATATTCTAGCTACATATTCATTAGAGGAACATGATAAACCCACACTGTCATTATTCCCTTAAATAGGTGGTGCCTATTAAAAAAGGCTTCTTTTTGTTTGATCCTCAATATGTCACTTATCATTGATTTCTATCTCAAATTAATATATAGTACACCATTATATTTGAGCTTTATCAAATTTCAAATGTCTGATATAAGTGACTTTTAAAAGATGCTTTCTTTTAAATAGGCTTCCTTTTAAAAAAAGGTTTCCCGTTAAAAACGGCTACCCATTAAAGAGGTTACCCATTAAATAGGCTACCCATTAAAAAGGCTACCCATTAAATAGGCTACCCATTAAATATGAGCTTTATCATATCTCCAATGCCTGATTTTACTAATCCTTAGGATTAACCATTTTCTATAGGAAGTAAATCCAAATTACGTATATTTGATATTACCATTATTATTATTATCATTATTTAATTCTCATACCTCAGGAAGAAAATAAATAATAATAATAAAAAATGAAATGATCGATGTATAATTAAAATAAAATATATAATTTAATACAGTAGGGTCACTGACCTTTCGTGATGAAAATAATAAATCGGAGATCCGCCATTGAGTTTGCTCTGATACCATTGAAAATCTGTGCGTAAAAGTGAGCCCTCAAGATGTGATGGTCTACACGATATGCACGGGCCTATGTCTAACATGGTTTACAAAGATAAAATGTACAAGAAAGAAAAGAAAGTGTAAAAAAGTTAATGAATTAGAACTAAAGAATTCCAAAAATTCAAAAAAAAAAATCCTTTTTAAGTCAAGCGTAGTTAGTGGCTTCTCTCCAACGTTTTAGTAAGGCTGCAAATGATTTGTGGATGATGAGGTGATGCATTTTTTAGTCTTCACTAGCCGATTCTCATAATCTACAATTGACTAGACATCATAGGATCACAATGAGCTAGAGGTTAAGAAGAAAAAAACACTCTAGATTTTCACGACTCCTGTGTGTGGTATATGTTTGTAGAATCTGAATAAGGGCGGCCTAAGCGATGAGAATGGGTTAGGCACCCTTCTTTGCCTATTCAAATATAGGGTCTTTATTTTGTGGGATTTAGAATTTTAAGAATTCAAGCTCTAAAGTTATTGCTTGACAATAAATTAAATAAAGGAATATATATATATATATATATATATATATATATATATATATATATAAGCAATGCTCACACACAACTAGTTGGACATTGCATTTTCGTCCAACTAGCAATGCATTTAATGAAACAAGTCCCTCTTATTTGCTGCAAGTAAATGCTTCCCACCGCATGCTAATTTCATTTTGGCATGGAAAAGGGGCCACGGCTTGGGTGGGCCCCATCGCTGTGTTAATGTAAAATCAACCCCAACCATCAGGTATGTCACCCCATGTTAGATCAAGGTCTCAATTCTCATCCCCATCCTTAGTTCAGGTCAACCACACTAGTGGAAACAGTGTACGTGAAAAGGTTAACCCACTAAACTATTTCCCATAGTGTGGCTCACATGGATCATATATGGGCCTGATTTTTGGGACCCAAGCTTACTTTTGGTGTGACATCTAATGGATAGAATGGATTTCATAGTTTTGTCATGATATGCCCCGTAAAAATCAGGGATGGATGTCTCCCTCCTAATTGTTCCCATTGGTGTGGCCCATATGAATCACCGGTTAGCCTGATTTATTGGTTCTAGATTTATCACTGGATTACACATCTAATAGGCGGAGTGGATCTCACATACATGTCAGAGTGGGCCCATAAAAATCAGAGATGGGAGTCCGTGTGGTTCCTTTTCCCAAAACACTACTGGTTGGCGTAATTTAATATGATAATTAAGGCTCATAATGTTTGGAAGAGAAGTGGGGTTATTTTGGTAATTAATCCTCGTAAATCCGGACGCGGATTTCCTGCGAAAGCCTTTCGCAGGAGCTTTCTGCGACGGGAAATTAGTTGGGGCCCACCGGGATGTTTATGGTAAATTCAACATGTCCATCAGTCTTGCAAGATCATGTCATGACATGTACCCATAACTGACGGAAATCCAAATATCATATGGGTCACACGACAGAGGATTGAATGTCCACCGGTTGAAACAGGCGTGGGTCTACAGAAGATTCGAATCAGGATAATTTTTATGTTATCAGCTCATCCAAGTAGGAATTACTTTATGAATGGTATGGATGGTATATAAACAACAAGGTGGACCCCAGGAAGGTTTCAATGGTAGGAATTTACCTATACACGTTTACCTGATGTACGAATCACCTGAATCTTGGATTTAGATCATTTCATGGCCCATCACCTAAAATGATATTTCAAACCTGATGGACGTAGTGGATTTCCCATAAACATCGCAGTGGGTCCCACCTAACTTCCCCTGCGCTCCGTAATGCCAGCAGATGAGTGATTTAAACGGGAAACGGATTGGCTACTCCCCTTGACACCAGCCAATGGCTGACCCACCATGATGTATGTGTTTCATCCATGTCGTCCATCTATTTTTACGATCATTTTACAGTATGAGACCAAAAATGAGTTATATCCCAATCTTAAGTGGACCACATTACATGAAACAGTGTTGAATGAGCGTCGACTGTTAAAAAATATTATGTGGCCATAAAAGTTTCGGATCAAGATGATTTTTGTTTTTTCCTTTCATCTGGGCCTCTATGACCTAATCAACATATTAGATGTCAAATAAACAGTACAGTGGACCTTAAGAGGATTTTAATGATAGATATCCAACCATTATTGCTTTCATGTGGTGTGGTCCACCTGATATTTATATGCCTCTCATTTTTGGGACCAAGCCATAAAATGATCTGTAAAAATGGATGAACGGAATGGATGAAACACATACATCATTGTGGGGCCACAGAGCACCTACCATCAGCCCAACGAACTTTGGAAAAGAGTGGCCCGTTCGGGTCAGCCTACCACGGTGTTAGTTTTAAATCACGGGTGGGCTTGATTTTTGTCTTCTATACCCAACATAAGATTACACATCTAATGGTTGGAGTGGATCACACATACACATCAAGGTGAGTCCCATAAAAATAATAATAATAATAATAATAATAATAATAATAATAATAAATCAAAATAGAGCGTATGGTGAAATTCTTTTTTCCAATTAAAAAAAAAAAGTCCAAGTTCGTCGGGTTGGAGTACCGTTTTGTGTCCAGCCGGTACGTATCATCCAACCTTTTGCTTAAAAATGACATCCAATCCGTCTAATAGGTTGACCCATCACAAGCATTACTTTTTTTAAACACCACAATAACCAAATATACAAGTCAGTTGGCCAAACACAATTGGTTAATTTTAATGGTGACATTCTATCTTAACTACTTACCATGATTTAGCCCAATCTAGTGTTCAATCTACCTTAATTGTAAGTCCATGTACAAACACAAGGTGGCCCACATGATAGACGGAGTGGATCTACTCCACATGAACTCTTTCCTTCTACATCTAGGAAAACAATGTCGTGTTACCCTTAGGAAGGTCAGGCAAACTTTATGCTAAATATTTGGAAGAGAAATTTGCGACTGTACGACCCATTTATGGCCCATTTGTGAGACCAAGCCCACCTTATTTTACCTTGCAAAAATAAGCCCCAGATGTACGGACACCTTCCCTAAGGTTGAAAATGCCCCTCCTTTATCAATTTCAGTCCATTCTCTCATTTACGCTCGAAAACACGTCCGGACTCGTCTCTATCAACCCTATTTCTTATTTTCACATATTTTCTTTACTAAATCACTATATAATCTTCATCATACTATCACATTACATCTTCCCTGTTACACTCTCCTCAAGCCAAGTGCATTCTTTTTACGAGAGGACGCAAATACATTGATGAACATGAAATCTTCAAGACCCCTCTCCAAAGAAGGTGTTTCACATCAACGTACTCTTATTCTTTTTCTCGAGCACGAATTTCACTGAGTGTTAGGGACTGATTGGAGTTCGCGGTCAACTACCTTGAAGTTTAAATTCTAGGTAAATTCTTAAGTGTTTACTTAGAAGACCATGGTCAATTTCATGCATTGCTGAGTCAATTTTACGTGACTATCCAATTAGATAAAGTATAGTGGTCAATTTCACTCACTTCGCAGTCAATATACTGAATTGATCGGTCAACTTCATGCACTAGTTGGTGATTTTCACGCAATTTACTGAATTTCACTCACTTCCCGGTCAATATACTAAAAACCGGGCCAAAAATGTTGACTTAAATCTATGGGCCCACCATAATGTATATAATATATCCATGTCGTCCATCTATTTTTTTAGATTATTTTGAGGCTTGATCCGAAAAAATTCAGAAGATCTAATGTTCAATTGGCCCACATGAAAGGAAACAATGGATTTAATTTGTCCACTGTTGAAAGTTGATTCTTTTACTGGGCCCACATTGAGGTTTATTCACCATCTAACCTGTTCATAGGGTCACATGGACATGGATAAGTGAAAAGTATAAATATAAGCCTTATCTAAAATTTCTAAGGGCCTCAACAAGTTTTTAATGGTAGGCATTCAATTCTCATGATTTCGTGTGGTGTGGTCCACTCGATGTTTTGATTTGCCTATTTTTGGGCCCATGCCTTAAATTCATTTGGCATAATGTATGGGCGGTGTGAATAAGCCACACACATTATGGTGGGCCCCATATTTATCTTACATATTCCTCGATTTATGTGCTTAAAAAGTAACTGGTGAAGTCAGCATTGGGAAAGATGCAGGTAATTACCTTGGTAAATAATGATTACTTATTTACAAGATAATTACACTTGAGCCAAAAAACGAAACAGGCCCTGAAATTGCGAATTGTTATCACTACGATTCAAATTTCCAATAAGAGATTCATTTCACGGGCAATTCCATTCATTTCACGGTCAATCCCCTTCACTCCGTCAATTCCACGCATATGTACGGTTAATTCCATGCGAATCCCCCTAACTTCAAGGTCAATTCCCTTCACTCTACGGTCAATTCCATGCATTTCACTGTCATTTCCCTTCACTTCATACTCAATTCAATGCATTTCACAGTCAATTCCATGCATTTCACAGTCAATTCCCTTCACTTCATGGTCATTTCCATCCATTTCACGGTCAGTTCACTTCACCTCACGGTCAGTTTCATGCATTTCACGGTCAATTCGATTCACTTCACGGTCATTTCCCTTCACTTCACAATCATTTCCCTACATTTCATGGTCAATTCCGGTGATTCCGTTTCATTTCACAGTCATTTCCATGCATTTCACGGTCAATTCCCTTCAATCCACGGTCAATTCCCTTCACTTCACTCTCAATTCTGGTGATTTCGTTTCATTCCACAGTCATTTCCATGCATTTCATGGTCAATTCCCTTCACCTCACGGTCATTTCCATGCATTTCATGGTCAATTCCCTTCACTTAACAGTCAACTCCCCCTTCACTTCATGGCCATTTTCATGCAATTCATGGTCAAATCCCTTCACTTCATGGTCAATCCCCTTCACTTAATTGTCAAATCCATGCATTTCACGATCAATTCAATTCATTTCAAAGTCAATGTCCTTCACTTCAGGGTCAATTCCATGAATTTCACAGTCATTTCCCTTCACTGCACGGTCATTTCCATTCATTTCACGGTCAATTCGATGCACTTCACGGTCATTTCATAGTCATTTCCCTTCATTTCACAGTTAATCTCCTTCACTTCACCGTCATTTTCATGCATTTCACGGTCAATTCCACTAGTTCCCCATCACTTCATAGTCAATTCAATTCCCCTAGGGGCCCGTTTGATTTTACATCATACATGTAAATCACATACATACTGGTGGGCCCCACATTAATTTTACAAATATATTTATTTAAGTGTTTAAAAAGCACGTTGTCACATCTACATTGGGAAAGATGTGGTAATTACATAGGTAAATAATTAGTACTTGTAATTACATGGTAATTACAAGTGAGCCTAAAAATCAAACATGCCCTTAAGTTCACTTACTTTCCAGTCATTTTCAATCACTTCAGGACCGAGAAGTGAAGTGAAATTCATCGCGGAAAATGCGAACCTTCCCTGGAAGTGAGTAAAATTGACTGTGAAGTGAGTAAAGATCATCACGAACTTAGTGGCATACATCCCTGTAATTTAAAACTTTGCAAATCTGACCGATAAGCCTGTCATATTTGAGCTGGTAATCATGTGAATACTAAAAGAGTTATATTATTGTGTTTGTTTTCAGGAAATGGCTTCAGTAATCATCCTATGCTCATATGGTGGGGCGTTAGTTTGCGAAAATGACCGTTATACGTACAAGGGTGGAGAATCGAAAACTACAGTTGTATGTGTTGACATTCCATATGAACAGCTTCTATCGAAAATGTACAAAATTGCGAAGAGTAGACCTGAGGATTACGATATAAGGTTGAGGGTATTGTATCTTTGCACAAACCAATCAGTCCCTCCAACTGTAATTGAAGACAATGACGATGTGAGAATGTTCTTGACAGCACAGCTAAAGCACCCGGATCACTACATCCCATTATTCATTGAGACAATGCAGCGCGTTAATGACGCCACAGCAGTAGAAAGTTTGGGTGAGGAGCATGTCTTCAATTACGAATATAAGTGTTCACCTTCACAGGTTTTTCTAAGCAACACTCCGGGACCCGTGCCGGTTCATACATCAAAATTGATGACAAGTCAAGGTCATACATCAAACTTCATGACAAGTCCAGTGAGGGTGTCGGCTGACGTGAACCTCAACCCTGAATATACGGCAACACCTTCATTTACGATAGTAGATTTGCCCTCAACATCCAACATTGAAAATGTGAGTGGAAGCGACATTAAATTTTATGAGCAGGGTCGATCATTGAACTTCACCACCAGGCTTCCCATCATGCCTTTCGAGGATGCTGGTTTCACCAATGCGGACTTGTCACTTTATTCATGTCCTCTTGATGACCAGATTGATATAGCTGTTGGCCAAATGTTTAAGGACAAGAGCCGGTGTAAGTATATTTTGATTCAATTTGCAATCCGTAACAACTTTCAATACAAGGTGTTGTATTCCACATCCAAGAAATTCACCGTGGCGTGTATGGAAGATAAGTGTGAATGGAGGGTACACGCATCTAGGGTGAAAAATGCGGGGACATTCAAGATTAAGACCTACACGTCCATACATACTTGTAGAATGTCATGGATGAAGAACAATCATCGGCAAGCAAGCAGTAAGCTGGCCAGTGAACTGGTTGTCAATCGCATTGAGCAGCGCATGGGGTTAAGGCCGAAGGACATAATATTCACGATGCAAGAAAAGTATAATATTCTTATTAGCTATACTAAGGCATGGTGCGCTAAGGAGATTGCAATCGATCGCGTAATGGGGTCTTATGAAGACTCTTACAAAGAACTTCCGTTGTACTTGCATGAGTTGAGAATGATGAACCCGGGGACTTTGACTTCTCTGCTTGTGAATCAACAGACGATGAGGTTTGAGAGATGTTTTGTTGCGCTTGGACAGTGTGTCAGAAGTTTTCAAACATCTCTGCGAAGGGTCTTAGCCGTTGATGGGACGCATTTAAAAGGTAAGTACAAGGGTGTTCTGTTTGTTGCTACGGCATTGGATGGTGACAATCATATCTTTCCAATTGCTTTTGGTATTGGAGAATCAGAGAATAGCGGCAGTTGGAACTGGTTCCTTACATACCTCAGCGATTCATTAGGGAATTTACCTGGTCTTGTTATCATATCAGACCGTCATAAAGGTCTAATGAAAGAAGTTCCACAGGTCTTCCAGGCAGCAATCCATGGGTACTGCGCGTACCATATATACCAAAACTTGGTGGATACGTTCAAAGACAAGTCATTAGAAATCTACTACTGGCAGGCTGTAAAGACTTGTAGGAGGGCTGAATTCGATAATTTAATGCATGATATCGAACTTGCCAACCCCCCGGTACATGCATGGCTGAGGGAAATTGGTTATGAAAAGTGGGCATCTTCGCATTTCCCAGGAAAGAGATTCAATTTGGTGACTACAAACATAGTTGAGTGTGTTAATGCTCTATTCAGAGAAGCACGAGAATATCCGGTAACTATGCTAATAGAGACGGTCAAATTGAAAATTCAAGAGATGTTCTATAAAAGAAGAGAATCAGCCTCATCATTCGTTGGACCGTTGACACCGTGGGCCGAGAAACAAATAAAGGATCTCATACCAAAGGCACGAGATGTTCGTTGCCACGCAATTTTTCGGGATGAATATTATATTGTGGCAGACTACAATGATACTGTCAAGCTCAATGAGCTTTTATGTACATGTCGGAAGTTTGAAGTAAAGGGTTTGCCTTGTTTTCATGCTCTGTCAGCATGTATAAACTACAATCTTCCTCATTACTCGTATTGCTCCCTGTTGTACACGGCGAGGAATTATCAGATCACGTATGAAAATTTCGTGTACCCAGTACGGGACAAAAGTCAATGAGAAATTTCTCCTGCATTCAAGGAGTATTGTTCGAGAATCTGGCCCCCGCTACAGATGAGGTCAGCTGGAAGACCAAAGAAGGCAGGGATCCTTTCCTGTGGAGAGGAACGAACAAAAAAAATATGCGGGCGTTGCAAACAAACGGGGCATAATCGTCGGAGCTGCAAATTTCCAACACCTTCAGAATAATGTAATTTAAAGTGCATTTTTTGTAATACGACTGTGAATGTTGTATATTGAATACATTTGTTGCTTTCTTTGAAATTGTTTGAGTAATTGAATACAGTCCATGGTCATTTCCCTTAATTTCACGCTCATTTCCATGCATTTCACGGTGGTTCCCCGAGATTCTGTGATGATTCACGGTCATTTCGGCGCATTTTACGGTCTTGCCCCTTCACTTCACGGCCATTTTCCGTGCATTTCACGTTCCATTCAACTCACTTCACGGTCATTTCCGCGCATTTCAAGGTCCATTTGCCAAGATTCACGCTCATTTCCATGCATATCATGGTCATTCCCGGCGATTTCGTGTTGATTCATGGTCATTTTGGCGCATTTCACGGTCATGCCCCTTCACTTCACGGCCATTTATGCGCATTTCAAGGTCCAATCGCCTCACTTCATGGTCAGTTCCATGGATACCACGGTCATTCCCGCCTATTCCGTGTTGATTCACGATCATGCCCCTTCACTTCACGGTTATTCCTGCCTATTCCGTGGTCATTGTATGATCTGAAGGAACAACAAGCATGGTTACTGGTTATCTTGTAAACAGTTAGGGCCTGTTTCGCCAATGGTATTAAGTTGTGTTAAATGAGATTGCATTACTAATCACACATTGAAATACAAAATGGCATGTTTGGAAGGAGTGTGAGATGGGATTAAAATTAACTTTGTTGGCTTTGGAAAATGAGCCTATCCCACAGATGATGAATTGTTACTTCAGCCATGTTCAATCCAAATGCAATGTAAAAGTAAATTCCATGCATTTCACGGTCATTCTAAACAATTCTATGTTGATTCACGGTCATTTCCAGGCATTTCACAGTCACTCCCCTTCACTTCACGGTCATTTGTGTGCATTTCATGGTTCACGGTCATTTCTAGGCATTTCACGGTCATGCCCCTTCACTTCACGGTCATTTGCATGCATTTCACAGTCAATTCGCTTCAATTCATGATCATTTCCATGCATTTCACGGTCATCCCAAACAAAACTCTACCACATCAAAACTCTTTCTAGATCTAGTTTTATACCGGGAGGATACTTCCAATACTGACTTCTGCATATCTACAACATTGCATCTAGTCCCAATTATTTCAACATCACACGAGCT
The DNA here is from genome assembly GCA_021015155.1 of Magnolia officinalis. NCBI lineage: Eukaryota > Viridiplantae > Streptophyta > Magnoliopsida > Magnoliales > Magnoliaceae > Magnolia > Magnolia officinalis. The sequence goes on from JAJHSJ010000012.1 coordinate 43,885,693, forward strand.
CAAAGAAGCACTTCTACTTCTTGCAACTCCAGGTAATGCAGCAGGACGATATGAGTCCTGAAAGGCCCTAACATCAGACACATGCTAGTCAGATCATTCCAAGAGATTTGTCTCTCTGATTAGTGATCATATCCTCATGTCCATGCAAAGGGGGTTGAAATGTGGATGTTGTTTCTAAACATCCTCCATATGGATGGTGAAGATCTCTGATCAGATGGGTTGTTCCATGTGACCCATAAAGAATGCGACCTATGGTTTGGATCAGCACGTGGTGAGGAATAAGAAGCAAGAAACAGCGGTTACATTTATATCACACCTCACACCTCTTTTTGACATTTTACTAACCTTCTATTCTCTGATTGATAGCCTTGCCTTGGTGGGAACTCGAAGACACTTATGTTTGTGAATGTCTCCCCTGATCCGTCCTCGGTAAATGAGTCGCTTTGTTCTCTTCGATTCGCTGCTCGGGTTAATGCTTGTGAGATTGGTGTTGCTCGACGTCAGACCCATGTGCGGTCTACTGATTCTCGCTTGAGTTATGGCTGAGTCGGGCAGAATACTTACGGTGGTCCTACTGTTGTTTTCTCCCTGTTGCAGCGGTGTAATCTGTTTGATATCTTACCAAAGATCGAAAAAAAGGGGTTCCTAACATGAACTACATGTAATTTGTATATTTAATGAAATGTATTAGATTTGTATAGGGTATTGGAGGGAATACATGCCCTTTCAGTGAGCAGCTGAAATTATTTTTCTGCAGTGCCTTGTGCTGATTAATTTCTTTGTACTCATTTGCCCAAACATCACAGATGTTTCTATTGTTTCTTCCATTGATTTGAGTAACCTTATGCTTGAGCTGTCAGCGTTTCCAACAAATGGATGAGAATGAGATGGAACAAGGCCAAACACTGGCTGCATTTTATGAAGTGTATGATGCCTTGAGTTGCAATTGGAACCCAGTCCCAATGTCAATATGCTAATGAAGGAAATAGACATTTGATTCTTTCCATTCTATTAGAACAATGATTGCAATTTACTTCGATATTTCATCCAAACGCACCCTAAATGATGCATAAATATGTTTGGATGATTCCCAAAACCATCAAAAAGGTCTTTTGTATCGGCTGATTAAGAAAGAAGCATCCGTTACGACCCCCTGATGGTGGGGGCCACCTTGTTGCATGTACCTTACATCCACACTGCCCCGTTGTGACAGCTCATTGTAGGGCATGATCCAAAAAATGAAGCGAATTGACATCTCAGGTGGACCACACTACAGGAAACAGTAGTGAGTGACTGTTAAAAACTAATTGTGGGCTACAAAAGCTTTTGATATCAGCCGATATTTGTGTTGTCCCTTCATCCAGGCATCAACACGTTGGATGACAAATAAACAGTCCTGTGGACCCCATGATGTTTTTAATGGTGGTATTCAATCACCACTTTTTCCTATGGTATGGTCCACCTGAGATTTGGATCTGCTTCATTTCACGGTCAATCCATACAATTCCGTGTTGATTCATGGTCATTTCCAGGCATTTCATGGTCATGCCCCTTCACTTGGATATCATGGATATTTTGCTAGCCTGCGGAATTCGGCCTTGAAGATATCCTTCTCTGTTGGCTCCATCATCAGATATTTGGGCCAGCTTTACGAATCTTGTTACTTAGCGCCAAGTTTGCTGCTTGAAAGATAAAATGACCATATCTTGTTCTTAACTGCTAAAGATTTTGAAATGTTTACACCAATATTTGAGAAAAAAGAAATTATGGCGGGACATAATATATATGTACATATTAGAGATGCATGAGGGGTCAAACATGCTGACCCTCGGGGAATCAAATATTGGTTTCATAATAGAGGTGCACCGCAGTGGTCACCTTAAGAGGGAGATGTGTTTTGGATCAGCCCATTCCAACACTCAGGTTGTCCACTGCACGTCAGCACCTGAGTTTTGGATCACGCTGACTTTTGTGTAACAGGGGCATCTTGAGGTCACTCATCTGATGGACAGGTAGGAGTCATAAATACATCATGTAAGCCCCATATTCGACAGTCCAATATCATCGTATCTTTCAGAGGTACCAGCACAATATATTCATAAGTGCCAAACAGGCCCTTAGAGGGCAACTAAAATGTATTTATTTTCCATCCAATATATTCATAAGGTCATAAAGACCATGATCAATGTGAAAAACAAAATTCACAATGATCCAAAACTTCGGTGACCCCAAACTTCACGGTCATTTGCATGCTCTACATGTTATGGGGGTGACTCTCCCAGTTCTTAAATCATTGTTCATTTCTCTCAAGCCAAATGCGCCAAAGACTTGCCAAAAAACTCAAGTGCCAAATCTGTTTCCCAATTTTATGTTTACCCACTACATGCCATGCCGAAAGAAACTGATCGACAAAGCCCGGATTGAGCCATGAAGTGCCAAAACTGGAATTTGGATGGCCTTATACAATGATCGAACCAAGAGCTTCCCACACTTCTACCACTTCCATACCCATGAGTCCTGCTCGGAATAAAATCTCAATTGATTTTGAAAAAGCTTCAATAACCTCAACTTTTCATCAATCTTTAAGTCTGATAGATTTCCTACGGCATGGGGAACCCATACCACTTGACCACCCACAAACTCAATTGGATACATGGATCGCCAAATCCACAATGATTCTAGCCAGCCTAGGGAAAAACTCATCAAGGGGTCTGTCAGTGCACAAAGCTTCCAGCTAAAATCTATTACAGAAGTGCTTACCAACCGATAAGGAGATTCCTTTCTGGAAAACATCAGCCATTCTGACAAGTGCTTCCCAAGCTGGTTAAGCTCCATAGAACAACTATTCCTATGTGAAGCTTCACCATTTTCACATCCTATCACCCTATTCCAAATCTCTCCAGTTTGCAAACTCACCCCATTACAGGGTATGGAATTTACGCCCGTCCTCTGTTCCTTGTCATAAGAAGTCACGCCGAATCCTTTCCATTCTATTAAGGGCATTAGTCCAAAATGAGTTAGTGTCATTCAAATGTCATACAAGACAAACAAGACGACCAAAATATGTCATTGTACTCATTTCGCGGTCAATTCGCTTTAAACCATGATCATTCTCATGCATTTCACGGTCATCCCAAACAATTCCGTGTTGATTCACGGTCATTTCGAGGCATTTCACAGTCAATTCAATTCACTTCATGGTCATTTGCATGCATTTCGCAGTCGATTCGCTTCAAACCATAATCATTCTCATGCATTTCACGGTCATCCCAAACAATTCCGTGTTGATTCACGGTCATATCGAGGCATTTCACGGTCAATTCAATTCACTTCATGGTCAATTCAATTCACTTCACGATCATTTCCATGCATTGCACGGTCAATGAAGGCGATACCGTGCACTTCGAGTGTCCAACCTTCCCACACTTGAAATGCATCAAAATTGTCCGTGATCGATTACCTCCTGTCATCCAATTCCTTTGTTGGCCAGATTGGGAACATTTCCTTGGTTGTGCTACCACACCGTTCGTGGTTGCCAAATGTGACCCAAGTTCTTCGATCTGCTGATGATGGCCCACCTTGTCAACTTCACTTCCTGTACTAGGCAACGGTTGGGATCCTTTCTGATTTGATGTATTGAATGATGCACTCTCTTGTCCATTGACATCTCCTGCAGCCCCATCTGTATGCAAATCGGGCTCCTTGCTAGGCAGATGGTGGGGAACCTCCTCCATTTGGAATCCTTCACCAGAAGTTGATGGCGACCCTTTATCTGTGAATCCATGGAATAACATACCCTCCAGTGCATTACCATTTCCTTCTGCCCCTTTATGTAAATCAAGACCATTGATTGGTGGATGGTGGCTTCCCTTCACTTCAAATACTTTTCGACATGCATAATAGCGGTTCGTTCTCTATCCACCCATGGAATAACACACTGTCTAAATCACTACCATCTCCTTCTCCCCCTTCATGCAAATAGATATTCTCAATTTTAAGATGGTGGCCCACCTCCTCCACTTCAGATCCTCCACCAGATGATGAAACTGGCCCTCTCTCTATTAACTCATCAAATGACATATCCTCGCGTTTGTCATCATCTCCTACCCCTTGTTCATGCAGATTAATCCTTTCGATCGATGGATGGTTGCCAAAGGTGGGGCCAACCTGTTCGAACATGTGAATGTCCCATGAACAGCCTGCATTGGTAGTAGGGTCCATAGACCCAATTTCGTATATTGAACCTGTTACATCCATAGATCATTCCAGGGCTGAAATAGTGATGCGATGATGAATGTGGAGAGGCCCCCATGGAATTATATGATGGATATGCCAAGCTATGTGGCTTTAGCGTATTACATATGCTGAGCTATGTCTTGTTCCAAAGAAGGGAAGAGAGAACAAGTTTCTTGAAAATTAGCTCCTAGACCATCCAAACAATTTCGTGTTGATTCACGATCATTTTGAGGCATTTCATTGTCAATTCGATTCACTTCACGGTCATTTGCATGCATTTCGCGGTCAATTCGCTTCAAACCATGATCATTCCCATGCATTTCACGATCATCCCAAACAATTCCGTGTTGATTCACGGTCATTTCGAGGCATTTCACAGTCAATTCGATTCACTTCATGGTCATTTACATGCATTTCGCGATCAATTTGCTTCAAACCATGATCATTCCCATGCATTTCACGGTCATCCCAAATAATTCCGTGTTGATTCACGGTCATTTCGAGGCATTTCACAGTCAATTCAATTCACTTCACGGTCATTTGCATGCATTTCGCGGTCAATTTGCTTCAAACCATGATCATTCCCATGCATTTCACGGTCATCCCAAACAATTCCGTGTTGATTCACGGTCATTTCGAGGCATTTCACAGTCAATTCGATTCACTTCACGGTCATTTGCATGCATTTTGCGGTTAATTTGCTTCAAACCATGATCATTCCCATGCATTTCACGGTCATCCCAAACAATTCCGTGTTGATTCACGGTCATTTCGAGGCATTTCACGGTCAATTCGATTCACTTCACGGTCATTTGCATGCATTTTGCGGTCAATTTGCTTCAAACCATTAACAATCCCATGCATTTCACGGTCACTCATCTGATGGACAGGTAGGAGTCATAAATACATCATGTAAGCCCCACTTCTGTCCAATATCATCGTATCTTTCAGCACAATATATTCATAAGTGCCAAACAGGCCCTTAGAGGGCAAATAAAATGTATTTATTTTCCATCCAATATAATCATAAGGTCACAAAGACCATGATGATCAATGTTATAAACAGATTTCACATTGATCCAAAACTTCGGTGACCACTAACTCCACGGTCATTTGCATGCTCTACATGTTATGGGGGTGACTCTCCTGGTTCTTAAATCATTGTTCATTTCTCTCAAGCCAAATGCGCCAAAGGCGTGCCAAAAAACTCAATTGCCAAATTCGTTTCCCAATTTTATGTTTACCCACTACATGCCATGCCGAAAGAAACTGATCGACAAAGCTCGGATTGACCCATGAAGTGCCAAAATTGGGATTTGGATGGCCTTATACAATGATCTACAAAGCCCGGATTGACCCATGAAGAGCTTCTACCACTTCCATACCCATGACTCCTGCTCGGAATAAAATCTCAATTGATTTTGGAAAAGCTTCAATAACCTCAACTTTTCATCAATCTTTAAGTTTGATAGATTTCCTACGGCATGGGCAACCCATACCACTTGACCACCCACAAACTCAATTGGATACATGGATCTCCAAATCCACAATGATTCTAGCCAGCCTAGGGAAAAACCCATCAAGGGGTCTGTCAGTACATAAAGCTTCTAGCTAAAATCTAATGCAAGAGCTCTTACCAACCGATAAGGAGATTCCTTTCTGGAAAACATCAGCCATTCTGACAAGTGCTTCCCAAGCCAGAGTTGATGCTCCATACAACAGCTATTCCTATGTGAAACTTCACCATATTCGTATCCTATCACCCTATACAAATTCTCTCCAGTTTGCAAACTCACCCCATTACAGGATATGGAATTTACGCCCGCCCTCTGTTCCTTGCTATAAGAAGTCAGTCTGAATCCTTTCCATTCTATTAAGGGCATTAGTCCAAAATGAGTTAGTGTCATTCAAATGTCATACAAGACAAACAAGATGACCAAAATATGTGATAGTACTCATTTCTTCTAGTCGCAATTGAAAAATCGAAAGGCTTGGCATCCCAAAAAGATTAACGTCACTATTTAAAGAAATCATAGTCCCGTGCATCAGTCAAAGTAAAATTAACGTCACTATTTAAAGAAACAATTCGACAATTATATCCAATAGGCTTTGCATCCCAAAAAAGATACTTGATGCACAAGCCAACAGACATGACTAAACCACTATCTAGCTGGACGGACCGCCATCCGGTGGAGCGACATCATCACGTCGGCAGCTGATTGTGGCAATAAGGGTGTCAATCTTACACTCGACCCATTCCATACCCTTCTGGATGGCCTCAGAAAGCCGCTCTAGTCGCGTGAGTCGTCTGTCCTGCTCATCCATGTGCTTGATGATGTATGCCCTGCGGTTACGGTATGACATCCTTCGACTAGTATGACCATACGAGGATCGTGGCACCTCAGGCTGCTCTTCCTCTGTAGGATAGTCGGCGTCGGTTGCCGCTGTCTCAGCCGCGTCTGTCTCCGCACCCTCTGTCGCCGCTGCCTCTGCTTCTGTCTCTCTCATTAAATCTTCACTGCGCCTAACTGATGACGATTCCCCTTTCGACTCTAGTTTCATGTGCTTGATGTTGTTTTGTGTAAGCATTTTCACGGGTCTGGGTCGGTCAGTGGTTGGCATCAGGTCAACATAACGGGAGAGTAAACATAATAGATGTGGGAATGGAATGACATCCTTTCTGGTGGTCGCTATGCTGTCGGTAATCATTTGAGTAATAATAGTGGGCAGACACAGAGGAACACCATGACAGATGCTATATAGAATATCTAACATATACGAAGTAATGTTAGACTTGTTCGTCTCCCTTGGATATACATTCCAGGTGAAGATATTGTGTAGCACCTTGTACTTGTCTGTCAGGTGCGTTGCTCTCAGTGCATTACCCTTATTCCACGGAACATTCTGTCCATTACAAACTACTTCGTCATTTCTATCTGCACAGCTGGGTCATCAATGTCGTGATCCGTTAAGCCTCGACCTGTGGCTGGAATCCCTATAAGTTGTGCAACTACCCCAGTATCAATGGTGGTGGTGGTCTCTCCAATGGTCACCTGAAATGAAGGGGGGTGCAGTACTGACGAGTGACAGTATGATAGAAATATGATCACTTGCTCATTTCTAACTGTCCCTCCAAAATCTAACAGGTTACTCCACCCAACCTCCTCCAAAATCCGGGGAATCCCAAATTGCTGGATGCATGCTCGATCGACCTTTTTCTCATATCCGATTTTTCGGACGCGATATTTTTCGTACATGTTCGCAGGGGGAGGAGGAACCTGTGGGATCAATTGTTGTGGTTGTATTGGTGGAGGGGGATCCTGAATTGGAAGGCTTCTTTGAGTACGAGCTCGCCTAGCCGGCGATTCGGTCGGGGAAGTCCATTCCCCTGCCCGTTTCGATGTACGTCTTGAACGGAGTTTTTTACGATCTCCCTTGGATGACTCTCCGACCATAGCCTTTTTTCCTTTATCCTTATGCATAGTGAATGTTGAGATGATAGTGTCTGTTACAAACATTAAAAGATATGATAAAATAAGGCAAATAAGGTAAATAATGGAATAAAACAACAGCTAAATCAGTAAGTGGTTCATACTAAGGCTGAGGAAAATTCAGTAAACATTATCCAGTTTGTAGGCAGTTAAACTCATGTAAATTACTATACTAAAGCTGAAAATTATTCAGTAAACATTATCCAAGGCAATTGTTATCTTGACCCACTTGTTTGGCCCAATGAGCACTCCCTGCCAATCAATCAAGCTATTCTCTCATTTAACCCAAAATAAATAAACTCAACAAATTATAAAAAAAAAATAATAATAAGCAAAACTCAATGAAAAGAATCTGAAAAGCAACATTCCATTCATTAATGCAAGAACAAATAAAAATCATAACAAAATTAAAACATAAAAAATCCATTTCAGATTCAATCAAGTGAATGTAAAAAATCACAACTACTGCATTCAAATAAAAAAAAAAAAATAGGATAGTCGGTGACAGTTTTTAATCCTTCAAAATAGCATAGTTGTCCATATGCTATCCACTGTTTCTTAAATGGTGCGTTCAGCATTCATGTATATCAGTCAAGACCATCCAGATCTCCTACATTGCATTTAGCATTCATGTATATTGAAGGATCACTAATAGTTCTGAATTCTACATGAACCTGTACAAACCAATCACATAGACTACCGACATGTGTGCATTAATCAGCCTAACAGTGTGTAGGATCATTGTTAGGCTGATTTCTAACAGGGTGTGTGAGCTAAAATCCGGTTGACAATTTGAATAACAAAAGAAAGGAAGGTGAAAAGGGGTTTCCGTTATTGACAAACACAACATTTCATATCGATTGCCTAAAAACACAAACACCGAGATCGTCAAAGAAGAAATCCCTCAAAGAGCCCCATTGCTAATGTCAAAGAGATAAATCCCTCAAAGAGCCCCATTGCTAATGTGGAGATGAGATGAAGGGGAGGGAAGGTTTTGGAAGAAGAAGTCTAAAAAATGGAAGAAGTGAAATAAAAACTGGTGGGTGAAAGTAGTTAATGCAGATTTTTTTTCAAAACCGATCGTCGTCGATAATATCGACACATTGTCGATATATCGGCAATATTGAAATTTTAACTGACAGATTACTGGAAAGTTCAATGCTGTAATAGATATATCGACCACTTGTGGATATATCGACAGCATGCTATCGATAGTATCTTTAACATGTCGATATATCGATGAAAAATAAAATATTTGTGGTTTGGTCGCTGGATGCTTTCAGATGCAATTCGATATTATCGACAATATGTCGATATATCGCTATGTCGATATATCGATAGTCCATGGATATATCGACATAATATGAAAATGTATGAAAAGTTTACTGGACATTCGCACTCCATATTCGATAATATCGACATATTGTCGATATATCGCTATGTGGATATATCGACAGGCCAAAGATATATCAACATAATATGAAAATGCATCAAAAGCTTGTTGGACATTTGCACTCCTAATTCGATATTATCGACATATTATCGATAATATCGACAACTTATGTCGATTATATCGACAATATGTCGATGATATCAGTGACTAATGTGGATCATATCGACGACATATCGATAACATCGACTTTATATCTCAGATGGATTAATTCGTGGATATCATCGACATATCGTCGATATATCCACAATATGTCGATATATCGACGATTATGGAATTTTTGGGTTTGGTCGTTGGACAAGTACTGGCATAATTCGATAATATCCACGTTATGTCGATATATCGATAGTATGTTGATTTATCGACAACTTACTGTATATCATATCGAAGATATGTAGATTATATCGACAAATTTTTTTTGAAATTTTTTTTTTGGTGTTTTTTTTTTTTTTTGAATTTATTCATCAATATTCATCGATGACTTAGTATGATTATATCGACTAGATTTCGATGTAATCTACAACTTAAGCTAGATGTAATCGATTAGGTGTCGATAACATCGAAACGTACTTAGTTTCGGCACACACTCCATGTTATCCAAGTTGTGTTCATAGTGTGCTTCTTCTAGTCTCTTAAGTTGCAATTGCATTTCGAGGCTTTTGAGTTGGGACAAAAAATAAATGAAACTGCAATTTAGTGTACTTCACGGTCATTTGCATGCATTTCGCGGTCATCTCAAACAATTCCGTGTTGATTAAAAATCCATCACGGTCAATTTGCATGCATTTCACGGTCTTTGTTATGCATTTCACGGTCAATTTGCTTCAAACCATGATCATTCCCATGCATTTCACAGTCATCCCAAACAATTCCGTGTTGATTCACGGTCATTTCGAGGCATTTCACGGTCAATTCAATTTACTTCACGGTCATTTGCATGCATTCCGCGGTCGATTCGCTTCAAACCATGATCATTCCTATGCATTTCGCGGTCATCCCAAACAATTCCGTGTTGATTCACGGTCATTTCGAGGCATTTCACGGTTAATTCAATTCACTTCAGGGTCATTTGCATGCATTTCGCGGTCACTTCGCTTCAAACCATTAACAATTCCGTGTTGATTCACGGTCATTTCGAGGCATTTCACGGTCAATTCAATTCACTTCACGGTCATTTGCATGCATTTCGCGGTCAGTTCGCTTCATACCATGATCATTCCCATGCATTTCACAGTCATGTGCTTTACATGTGCTTTACATATTCGATGATAAAAAAAAGGTGACGTATGGATTGACATGTGCTTGAAAAGGGATAGCAGAGAGTTGATGAGATGAGAATATCAATATACATATATATACATATGCATATATAAGTACGTATGCATGTGTATATATATGTATACTGTCAATAAACATCAGCTGTTCAAAACACATTTTCTGACTAACCCCATCAGGAGCTTCTGCCAGAGGATGAATCACCACTCCAAGAGGCAGATGCCACCTAGAGAACAAAGACTCAGAATTTGGTATTGCTCTAGTTGTCAGCCTCAAATACCTAGGATGGCAGTTAAGGGGTATGTCTCAACAAAGGAACTTGACTCCACGTCACCATCCAAAGGCCTCGGCAGTGCTTTGATATCGATTCCAGGATCAACAGATCCAGGAAATAATCCAACACAGAGAGAGCTGAACTCCTCGACCAAGCCCTGAATTGCACCTACAGGAAATCGACAATATGCTAGAATATTGCATCTGTTGCCCGAAATTCGGGCCTATAGGAGTCCCTACAGATGTTGGTGGTACAAAACCTCCTTTTTGAGCAAGAAAAGGAGTACATGATGCAGGAGCATGTGTAACTGGATTGACTTTCCTGTTGGGGTATCCGTGCAAAGATGGATCCAAAACTGATTGGGCAGCAGGAAATGGTGACCCTAATGGTGATGGAAGGATATCATCTCTTGGTGCAGTAAGGTTTGCAGTTTGAGGTGGAGGTTTACTTGTCATTAAAGGGATATGAGTCTGAGGATGAACATAAGCAGTTGGAGGTAAAACATGTTGTTGACCAATTGAAGGTGGAACGGTGGTGGGCAACACTGGCTTTCTATCAAAAGGTGGGACAGGTGGACAAGGTCGTAAAGGTTGAGCGGAAGGATTATTCAGTGTTGGAAAATGTTGATGAGCAGATACATCTGATGAGAGATGAAATGATAGTGGGCAAGATGTTGGTGAACTGTTAAACCTAATTGGCAGTGCAGCTCTATAACCAGAAGCCTCTGCACCAACAGGTGTTGGGAAATGCTGATAAGCACCTACAGCTGATGAGGGATAAGATGGCCTAAAAGGCATTGATGAATTGTTAAAACTAATTGGTGGTATACCTCTATAACCAAAAGCCTGTGAGCCAGCAGGTGGAGGTAAAACCTGTTGTGGAACTATTGGCGGTAGAACAGGATGGTGTAACATTGGTTGGCTGGCAGAAGATGGGACATGTGAGGAGGGTAAAGATTGAGCAGTAGAAGGACAAATAGGTGTTGCTGAACTCTGATTTGCAGCTCTCTCTGATGAGGGATAGGACGATAATGGCGAAGCCATTGGTGGACTGTTAAATCTAACTGGTGCTGCACCCTCTGAACCAGCAACAGGGTATTTTACTCTGTAAAAATTTGTTAAGCACATTACACAAAATTTCCTTGGATAGTCTTCAAATTGCAAGAATGCTATCTTCAAACTAGAGTCGCTTCAAACTTAGCTGCAATATGAGGGAAACAGAACCAAATCTGGCCACATTTTGCATGAAAGACACTTACAACAACCACATTTTGCACAAATCAAAATCGCCTACCCCAAAATGACAGAGAGAATAAAACTCCAAGGAAATTCAAATTCACCTGCCCATCAGAGAACCTTTTAGGGAGAGAAGACAAAGACCCTGAGCTTACTTTAAAAAATGCGCCTACTATCGAGGAAAAAAAAAAAGCCTAAAAACCCAACATTGTAAATTCTACAAACAGAAAACCAAAATCTCGGCGAATTCAAAACTACATAAAATAGTACTTATCATTCTGGCTCTTCTTTGCTTCAAATATACCCCAGAAACACAATCTTATGCTATCATTTCAATTAAAACCTGAGTTTTTCTTTTCCTTCACAATTACCAGTAAAAAATGGGCCTGTACACATGTGGGCTTACCAAAGCTCACGATTTATGCATATGAAAAGATAAGCAAAACTAGGACTAAGTATAGTTCCAAAATGATCCTGGTGGAACTCCCTACCTTTAGCAACCCTATGGTGCCAAAAAAATCAGCCAGCATACTCTCGGCAGTTCCAAGAGGTAACTTACGGACGTACACGAAATTATTTAAAGGGTCTCCTCTTCCCATATAACTTGCCATCTTAATGCTCTGCTCTTATGAAGTTATAGGGAACATAACATGCACCCAGTGATGGACATTCAGAAAGACATTACCTGAAAAAGAAAAAATAAAAAATGATGTGATGTGAAGGGGCATGACCGTGAAATAAGCGATTGGACCGTGATATGCGAAGAAACGACCGTGAAGTGATTGGGCATGACCGTGAAATGCGCCGACATGACCGTGATATGCGAAGAAATGACCGTGAAGAAAAGATATCATTTACTGCAGAATGTTGTCTTCACCATTCATAATGAAATCAATATTACGAATACATCATTTCCTTCAAATTTATGACAAAATATATACAACACATCATTTACATCATTTCACCATGAATGTTTTACAGTACATCATTTACAAACAGTTTACAATATTTCACAAAATTT
>JAJHSJ010000012.1:43898774-43989452 GCA_021015155.1 Magnolia officinalis
TTCCCAGTGACTCGGCTTGAAATTTCACCAAGTCTAAACTCGGCCAAGTCAGTGAGTTCCATATCTATGATCATGAGGCATGTATTTATAATATTTTTTTTACATGATGGCACACGTGTGATAAATGTAAGCCACTCATTAAGTGGGTCAAATGTTTGCTTTTTAACCTTCAAATTTCAAATCTGTACTGACCCATTGACTCATTAACTATTTCTAGATAATCAAGCACGATGTGCCATTTAATAACAAAATAAGCTAGTATTTTTGGGTTCTTTGTAAAATATAAAAATAAATAAAATCAAACAATATAATACTCATTTTTCTCTAAAAAATAAATATAAATAATAAAATAATGTATAGGAAGCAGATTGCCTTTTACGGTGACCATAAAGATAAGTGTACTCGGGGCTCTGTGGGGTCCACAGAGAACTCCGTGACAAATCTACTCCGTCCATCAGTTTTGAAATACCACAATAGGACATGACTCTAAAATTCAGGTAGATCCAATATTTAGGTTAGCCACACCAAACGAAACAGTGGGAACGGATACGTCGCTTTTAAAACCTTCCTGAAGCTGATCATGATATTTATATGCCATCCAAACCGTTAATAGGGTTATTACCACTCAGATAAACTGTAGGCACAAATATCATCCTGATACAAAACTTCTGTCATCCCCAGGCGTTCAGTCCCCACTGTTTCGTGTGGTATGGCACACATGAATTTTGGATCTGCCTGATTCTTAGGTTCCTGTACTATTGTGTTCTTTCAAAACAGATGGACGGAGTGGATTTTTTATGAAAATATCTGTGGGCCCCACACAGCCCCGGGCACAGGAATATCTCTGTGCCACAGGCAATCCGCTTCCCTACAACCACGATGGTTTGGTGGTTTTTCTTACTTAGCGGATGACCAAGCATGTCACGCCAACTCTGGTCTAGATACAAGTTTGATCGGGAGCAATCTGAACCGTCAGATTGTTTAGATGGGTTGATTCTAGCCGTTGGATCAATCGTTGTATACTATAACTTCTCTCTCGTTTGTATCAACCATTGGATCGAGTCATTCGCCACTTAAATCTTAACATTTTCATTTTCTATGTATGATGTGGCCCACAGATGATTATATGGTGCTGGGTCTTAGATAAAAAAATGTTTATTTTTATTTTTTAGTTTAAACGTTCCTTAGCCATCAAAAGACAGATGATGCATCAGATGGATGAGAGAGTTATGAACTGCCAATCGCCACAACTTTCCAACTGGAGCTCATCCAGGAGGTGGTCCACTAACGGGATGGTCCAGATTCCTCTCCATAAAGCTTAACCGTTATGAAACCACTTAAAAAGAAGCCATTTCTCTTGCAAACATGCGTGTACGGCGCATCTCTCCCACAAGTCACCACATGTGCCACAGTGGCACACAAGCATCGATCCAAACCGTCCGTAGGTTATCCATCATAAAAATAGGGCTGGTCACATTTAATTGATTATCCATCATAAAAATAGGGCTGGTCAGATGGGCCACGAGTTTTATATATACATAGAGAGAGAGGCATGCTTACCTGCGCGCCTTTGCACACATGTATGGGCATCTAATCCGAACAGTCCATATGATACGGCATCCAATGAAAACTTGAGAGACCAATTTTCACCTTGATATAATATGATACGGCATCCAATGAAAACCTGATAGACCAATTTTCACATTGATATAAAACTCTGGTGAGCCATAGCAAAGAGCTACAAATCAAGGGAAGAAACAATTTTCTTTTTTCACGGCCTACCAAAGTTTTTGATCAAAGTAAAAGTTGGGTGCTGCATCAGGTGGCTATTTAGATTTTGGACTCACACAAACTATTGCACGATTTTCATGTGAACTAGTGGGCAGCTGAGCTTGGGACGAAAATCGTACCTGATGTGTGATTCCATAAATCTGAACGGTCCACATGATGCACACCCCAGGAAACCTTGGAGCTCAACTTTTGCTTTGATCCAAAACTTTGGTGGGCCAGAATAATGAAAACAGTTGCCTCCCTTGATTTGCATCTCTCTTTGTTATGACCCACCGGAGTTTTAGATCAAGTTGAAAATTGGTCCGCTGGGGTTTCATGTGATTCTGCATCGCATGGACCATTCGGATTAGACGCCCATGATGTGTGTGCAAAAGTACGGAGGTGAGCATGCCTATATATGTGTTTGTGTGAGAAATGGTTAGACGCGGGGAACCTCGTGGGAACTTCCCATGAAGTCGAGCTGTGTGGGCCCACCATGATGTGTGTCTAACATCAACACCGTGAATTTGATGGTCCCCTTTAAATTACGGGATATCCCAAAAATCAGCTCGTATGCGGAACTCAAGTGAGCCATACCATCTAAAATCACATGAAGACATGCTTAAAACATATAAAAGCACTTGGTGGGGCCCATCTGAAATTTAGATGTGTCTAAAACTTAGTCTGACCCCTCATCCAAGTGGGATACACATAATGGATGGGTTGGATTTGTGAACCACATCTCGGTGGGCCCAACAAATTGGGGCTGAAAGTTGGGCGGGTTCAACCTGACCGACCCGACATTGGGTTGGGCTTGGGTAGGATGTATCGGGTTTGGTCTCGGGCTTGGGCCATACAAATACCAACTCGATAAAACTTCAGTTGGGCTCTGGTTGAGGTCTTGGGTTGCCCGACCCAACCTGAACCCGGTCAATATATAAATTACTTATATATTAATCATAGTTGAGTGCAGATCGTCTATGTTGAAGGCATGTGAAATTCCAATGCCGTCGTGTTTCATTAGTCCACTCGTTTCTTATTACTCAAGCTAACAAGGTATGCTGGATTTCTCTCTCCCAAATAGATTGCTTGATACACAATACGACTTCTAAAGGAGTATTTATTCTATATTTTAACTTATTTGTTTAGAAAAAAATGAACTTCTTTACAATAAATAACTATATATATATATATATATATATATATATATTATATATATATATATATATATATATATATATATATATATATATAATAAAATTATAAAATTATAGGTACAGAAATAAAACATGTATTGAAATATAATAGACTAATGTAATAATGAAACTATTAACATATATCTACCCGACCAACCCTACCAACTCGACCGAGCCCGCTTGGGTTGGGCTTGGGTTGAGAATTCCGAACCCGAGTTTGGGTTGGCTTGGGTTAGGATTGAGGCATAGAAACCTTGGGTTGGGCTAGGGTTGAGCACCAACCCGACCCAACCAGCCCGACTTTCCGCCCTACAACAAATGATTATGAATGTTTTAATGGGATGGTAACCCTGTCAACTTTTGTATGTGGTGTGGCCCACACAAGTCATGGATTAACTTGATTTTTAAGCCCGAGGCCCACCATGGAATGGTCCATCTAACTGATGGGATAGATATTCAACACACGGTGGGCCCACACAGCTCAATCTCATGGGAAGTTCCGGTCGTCAACCGCATAGACGGAACAAATTCTGGGGCTATCACATTCCCGGATTCCCACCTGAGTTCGTGGATTGCATAAACTGTGGGCCCAATGTGATTTATGTGTCTTAACCACGTCATCCATCCATTTTTTAAAGATCATTCTAGGATATTATCCAAAATTGAAGTAGATGAAAGCTCAAGTGGACCACCCCATAAGAATCGGTGGAGGTAATAACTTCCACCATTGAAACCTTCCTAGGGCCCATAGTAATGTTTATTTATCATCTAACCTGTTGAAGAGGTAACAAGGACGTGGATGAATGGAAAATATAAATTCCAGCTTCATTCGGAGCTTCTTTAGCCCCTTAAAATTTTCACCCGTGGGCATTCAATTCTTATTGTTTCCTATCGTGTGATCTACTCGAGCTAGATATGCTTCAATTTTGGCTCATTTACTAAAATGATATGGGAAAACAAATGAATGGCGTGAATAAGACACATACATCACAATGAGCCCTGTTATGGGGAAAGCTGAATAGGGACAATCAGGGTCGTCCTGAGCTATCCGAATCAGTTATCAAAGCCTCGGAAGGAGAACATTATGTTAGGTGCGAGCCAACCTTTGAGTTACGCCTATAGGTTGGCGGAGACGAGCTCTTGTCCTCGTCTGAAGACTACGACATTCAATGAACTCCGACCCTAAGTGTTCCGATGGTAAACTTTGACTACTATTACTCGGTCCCAAGCTTAGGCAAGACGAGGCTGAGCCCGGGTCGTGACGCTCCGAGTACCGAGCCTGGGCACTATCCTAAATGCGGACGTGACTGACCCGAGGATATGCGCCCTTAAGACACGATATGCTACATGACCCAAAGATTGTAGATACTATCTTCACAATTACAATATCCGCATGATTGAGTAAATCGTGCCGAGATTAACGGACGCGATCCTCTTTACCCACATGTATAAATACCAGGGGACCCCATTGCAACAAGTACGCAATATTTGGTACCCTCTCTCTACATTACACGCGACTTAGACCCAGATTCCCTAGCGTGAGTTAGGTATCAGAGGGTCTCCTGTTTAAACCAGGGTCTCCTTTGCTCACTCTTTTTGTGCAGGACTAGGGTTCGTTTCGAGTCGGCAACATTGAGTGGAGGGTGGTCCAAATTTTGACCTTAACATTTTTTGGCGCCGTCTATGGGAAATCAAATGAAAAGGTAGTAGGTTTTATCAAAAATTGCAAGAGGAAAGAAGAAGGTTACAACAGTGGAGCTCGAACCTAGCGGACAAAATCAATCGTCTTCCTTGTTGCATACTGAATCAGCTCCGATAAGACCATCTCAGCGGACCTGAAGCCGAGGAGGAAGTACAAGGCATTACAAAACGAAGTCTAAATGATGAGGGACAAAATTAACGGAATGAAAGCGCAACAGAACCAGTTGCCACCTCTTAACATGGTGGAAGCCACCCTGGCACCCGAGGAACAACCGCAGCAAGTCAGTTCTCGAGTCGGGGGGTCCCAAGCACAGTTCGCACGAGCTCCCAACCCTACGCAGAATGCAATATCCTAGAACCGGTCTGCCGGAGTCCCGAAACTTGCTTGGGATGCTGAGCCATCTTACATGTCCGTGACTTTGTCTCTGGCCCCCACTGACCTCCGCCATCGCCTGGAGAGGAGAAGACAAGGCAGAGTGCCCAAAGTGACGGAGGCCCCCCAAGAGACAGTAGCTGAGAATCAGAATCCGGTGCCGACAGCCTCCATAGTACCTCATTCTTGGCTCCCAGCACCTATACGCCAAATTCCGATCTTGGGATCCTACAAGGAGGATTTTTCAACATACATTTATCTTGTAAGAAGCATAACCACAAGTTTACCCAAATCACAAAGGCAACATCATATCATATATCCACTAATATAAACATTTGAATACCATGCTGAAAAGGAAATACATATGTCAAAATCAAAGCTCCAAGAGTTCGCTGCACGCTCCAAGCTCAATGTTGTTGCGACCTAACACCACCTGCATGCATCTATCATGCATAAGCTTATAAAAAGCTTAGGGGGTGGGTGTAAGTGTGTGCCAAGTATACAATACAGGTCCATAAATCATACAATGTCAGAAATACTGGCAAGTCTATAAATCATACAATATCAGAGTAATGCAAAAACATGCTGGCAAGTTCATAAATACCATCAGCCTTATCTAGGCTATACGATCAAAAACATAATAGGCCAATACATATACTGAGGAAGCAATGTAGATCAGTTGTGCAATGCGGAGTCATAGTAAGCCAAATATCGGATACCGAGTCCACTAATATCGTCAACCTTAATCAGGTTATGAAATACAGAAGCACAGTAAACCAAATGCTATGTGCTGAGGATGCAATGCAATATGCGATACGAATGAAATGACCAAGCTGGAGTGTGAAGTCGGGATGATAGTACGTAGTATCACAGGCTACAGGGTCCACCACAAGGGACTTCTATCCAAACCAGTCCCATACCTAAATTTGGATAGTCAGACTCAATGTGGTAAACTCATGATCTCAAGTTAGTGGCGCGCCCCAACCAAAATCCTGGCCATTGCGAAGGTACACAATAATTAGTTATGCACCACCAGCCTGAGTGGATAGTGAAAAATGAATGAATGAGTAAAATGCTGAATATGCAACTCTTGCTCAATAAGTCAACATATTAGTACCATACATCTCTGGGATCATCACCTAGGTCTAATACACTCTACATGCAATCGCCACCCACTGGACGCGCAATCATGCAAGTGGAAGAGACCTCACTATCCACCTGGCAAGTAGTCAGCCAATACCTACTCGGCACGTCAATAGCGGACCTAATTATGAGGTGGTCGAACTTAACCTAGTTATGCCCACTACGCTCAGGAAGGTAAGGCCACAACCCCTTCCCAACAGACCACGACACAGTGGGAGACACGACCTACTGGTATTCTGTACTCGGGCGCTCATGTATCCATTCAGTCTACACGTTGAGGCGTCTCCTGGCCACGGAAGTTTAGAAATTTTCACCCAGGGACATCTATGACACCCATACGTTATAATCAAACATTTTCGGTATCCCATCTGACCATCCACGACATGCCTGTGGAGGCCACGACCCTGATGTCGCTAGGGTGTACAGTAGTCATATCCCAAAATGCGAGATGCATAAGTCATACCATCCAGTCATGCATCAAACCTGCGCGTACCGTGCACTCATGTGGGGTAACTTCGTCTCTCAGGGAGTCCCATAAATAACCTGCCCAATGACATATGCAATGGTCAACCACATCTCATAATAAACATGTAGATGATGCGTATGGGCATGTATCATGATTCTATGTTGTCATATACTCATAATCGGTATCGATAACCGGCACCGATAATCGGCATCGATAATCGGCCTATAAGCAAGGCGGGGTCCGTAGATGAACAGCCGATCTAAATCATAATATAAGGATCGGCCCTCGGCCGTGGATATACCAATCTGATAGCACGGGTCCATCCGCCTATGGTGATGATGGACTATGCAACATCGATGGGGTCCAATGGTTAGGGTCAACCCACTTAGAGAATGATGAGAATGGGCCTAACAAGGCCTAAGGGAAGGTCACAATGTGGACATTTAACCATCATTACCCATCAATGTGGACATTTAACCAATATTGCTCCTAAGGAGTGGCCCACATAGAGCCTAACATATAGTGGGCTCATGGCCTCACATAAGGGCCTCACATACAACATAATGGGCCTCACATAAGAGCCCAATATACATCACGATGGGCCTCACCATATGGGCCTCATATATATCATATTGAGCCTCATTAATGGGCCATAAATACATCACATTGGGCCATACACAAGGGTCCATGGGCTAGGCACAAGGGATGGATAGTGAGTGCATCACATACATCATAGTGGGCTTGATGGGGCAACCCATATAGCCCAGAAAATAAATGGGCAGTAAGGTCAATATACACATCAAGGTGGGCCTCACAGATCAGCCCCATGGTCCCAAAAAATAGGTGGACAGGGTGTCTGCAATACATACATCAAAGTGGGCTTAATGCACCACAAAATGGAGCTCATGAGGCAGTCCATGATTTAATAAAAATAGATGGGCAACACGTGTAATATGTACACCAAGGTGGGCCTGAATAGTGCAGATGAGTAGCATGGATATAACACATACGTTATGGTGGGGTCCACATCCCTACACGAACGGCGTGGATGAAACATTTCGAGTATGGTGGGCCCTGCGTTTACACAGCAGGTGGGACCACCGTCCATGTCCAAACGGTGTAGACACGCAACACGTACATCATGGCAGGCCGGACGACCTGGATATAAATCACATACATCACATGGGTCCCACCGTCCTGTGTATGGACAGTGAGGATATAAAATACTTACATTAAGGTGGGTCCCACCCCCACACTTGCCACGCGTGTGGGGTGGGCCCCACATCCCAAAATAGATGGACGGTGTGTATAAGACATATACACCACGGTCGGCCCTCTCTGCACCGTCCAGAAATGGACGGTGTGGATATATGATTCATACATTAAGGTGGGTCCCACACATGTGGCCTATCAAGTGCCATCAAGGCAGGCCCCACTGCTGATGGCTAGTATGAATAAAACACATACATCATGCGGTTCGGCCTTATGACCTGGACGGTTTGGGTATAATGCATACCTCACGTAGGACACATGGTCTGGACGGTTGGATGACCCATATATTAAGGTGGGTCCTCACGTGTATGCAGCGTGGATCAAGTGGGCCACACGCTATCACACAAAGACAGAGAGAGAGAGAGAGAGATGTGAGAAGGGAAGGGACCCCGCCACTATGGGCCCTCCCTATACAATGCATGCATCAAGATGGGTCCCAC
Source organism: Magnolia officinalis (assembly GCA_021015155.1). Classification (NCBI taxonomy): domain Eukaryota; kingdom Viridiplantae; phylum Streptophyta; class Magnoliopsida; order Magnoliales; family Magnoliaceae; genus Magnolia; species Magnolia officinalis. The sequence continues at coordinate 43,907,136 of JAJHSJ010000012.1, forward strand.
CAGATGTGGGTCCTCAAATACACAATAATCAACGGTTGAAAAATCATAAAATCACCCACCGTTAGATCTTGGACTCCTCCTTCCACCGATGCGTTTTAAAGCTCCAAGGGATGAATTTCAACGGTTGAGATGAAGCTTGGAGGGTGTGATTGGGTGGTAGGAAAGTGAGCCACACAAAGCTTCTTTCTCCAAGGAAGCTTGGACGTCCACCTCTCTCATAGGTGTTGCTTGGGGGATGGGTTTGAGAAAGAGAGAGAGATGATGTAAGAGAGGGAGAGGGATGGTGAGTGATAGGTGTACTTGACATGTATGAGTTGTGTAAGAGAGAGAGTTGACTTTGGGGATGGGTGTTGTACTTTGACTAGTGATGTGATTGATTTGAAGGGTTCTATTGGGTTTGCAAATGCGCGGCATTTTCTTGAAATAGACACGGGCCCACATCTCCTGGCTTGGGTATCGCCTAGGCACGCGAGACAAGGCATTGGAACCGCGGCGATGGCGCGGTCGCTAGGGTACAAGTCTCGGGTCGAGCCGACTCAGATTATAGGGTATGACTCAGGGTTATGTGCAAATGTTATCTACTCGTCGCAGGTCACCGAAATTCCACCGGAAGGACCGCGGAAGCCTAAAGAACGGTACAGTCTAGGATACGAGCCTCACGCTCTGGGTCTAGGGACCCATCGGAACATGTGAAGTCCTATCGTTCGTTGATACGGATCCAGTGGGCCACGGACGCAATGATGTGCAGAGCCTTCTCGATAACCCTCTCCGGGTCTGCTCGAAGTTGGTATCGACAACTTAAGCCAAAGTCAATCGACTCCTTTGCACAGCTCAGCAGATTGTTCCTTACCCAGTTCATCTCTGGTAAGAAGAGTCGGAAGCTGACTACCCATCTGTTTACCCTCAAACAGGGGAACAAGGAATCATTGAAGGACTTCATCGCCCACTTCAATGAAGAGGCGTTGTTAGTGGACGACTACGATGATAAGATGACACTTTCTGCCATGTTCAGCAGACTCAGGGAGGGGAAGTTCATCTTCTCAATCGGGAAGAATCTGCCGACTACTTTAGCCAAGCTCATCAGTCGAGTTCAGAAATACACCAATGCCGAGGAGTTCTCCAACTCCCAAAAGAATGTCCAAGTTGCTGAGCAGTCATCTAAGGAGAGAGATCAAGGAATGAAGAGCCTCAGTCATCTGGCAAGAAGCCTGACGATCGAGCCTCTCGCGATCTCCGACCAAGCAGGAGGCCTGAGAGCAAGTTCCACTCCTAAACCCCCCTCAACACATCTCCAGAACAAATACCGTTAGATATAAGGGATCAAAAACTCCTGCACTAGCCAGTTTGCATGAAGGCTGACGCAGAATAGGGAGACAAGTGCAAGTACTGTCGTTTTCATCGTGACCACTGTCACAATACAAGCGAATGTGTGGATCTCAAGGATGAGATTGAGACCCTTATCCGTAAGGGTCATTTGCGACGATACACCAAGGAAGAAAAGTCGGCTAGGAGAGAAGAGCAACCGAGCAAGGCTGCGGAAGAGCCCGCTGAAATCCGCACCATCTATGGCAGTTCATCTAGTGGAGGCGACTCGAATAGGGTTCACAAAGCTTATTCCAAGAGCTCAAACCTAGAACATTACGTCCACTTGGCCGAAAGGCCGAGGAAAGAACTCCGAGTGAGCCCTTGCAGCTTGACCTTCACCGAGGACGACGCCTGCGGAATTCAACATCTTCACGATGATGCCTTAGTGGTGGTTATGACTATAGCTAACCACAAGGTTTACCGCATCTTGGTCAACACCGGAAGTTTCGCAGGCGACCAAGATGCGGTAAACCTTGTGGTCACGCCTCCGACATGTGAAGACCCTACTACAAAGCCATAATCTCCGAGGGAGCCATCTCCCTCCTAGTGACGGCAGGGGAAGGGCAGCATCCGGTTACACTTTTAGTGGACTTCCTCGTCGTGAACGTGTCGTTGGTGCACAATGTCATACTGGGCCGACCTTCCCTTAATGCAATGAGGGCAGTCGTGTCCACTTATCATCTCATGATGAAGTTCCCCGTGGAGGGAGGAGTCGGATACCTCCGAGGTGATCAACGCAAGGCCCAGAGGTGTTATTCCGTGGCCGTAAGGAAGGGTTCGGTGAAGTAGGCCCTCACTATGAACGTCCTTGACCCCATATCTATTACAGAAGACTCCTCCATGGAGGACTTGGTGACCATCCCGCTCGAGGAAGCCGACCTGAGCAGAACTATTCAGCTTGGATCATCGTTAAATTCCGAACAGAGGTCTCAAATGCTGACTTTCTTGCAGCAGCATAAGGATGTCTTTGCATGGTCGCATGAAGATATGCCGAAAATTTCCCCCGATGTTACGGTCCGCAGGCTGAATGTGGATCTGGATCATAGGCCAGTGAAACAGAAGAGAAGAGCGTTTGATGCCGAGAGGTACTCGGCCATAGCAGATGAAGTGTTGAAGCTTCTCATCGTTGGATTCATCGAGGAGGTACATTATCCAGACTAGATCGCTAACGTGGTCCTCGTGAAAAAAGCCAATGGGAAGTGGTGGGTTTATGTAGACTATTCGGACCTGAACAAGGCCTGCCCCAAAGACAGCTTCCCCCTGCCTCAGATTGATCACCTGGTGGACATCACGGCCGTACACGAGCAACTCTCCTTCCTGGACGCTTACTCTGGGTATAACCAGATTTCCATGCATCCTCCAGACAGGCAGAAGATAACCTTTCTCACGGATAAAGGTCTCTACTGTTACCGGGTCATGCCCTTTGGCTTGAAGAACGTTGGAGATTGGTCGGACTATGGAAGTCTATGTCGACAACATGTTGGTAAAGAGCATTAGGGTGTCCGACCACATCACTGACCTTAGAGAGACATTCTCAATCCTCCGAGAGAACCGAATGAAGCTGAATCCCGCCAAGTGTGCTTTTGGAGTCGGCTCAAGCAAGTTCCTCGGTTTCTAAGTCAGCTAGAGGGGCATCGAGGCGAATCCCGAGAAGATTAAGGCGCTACTCGATATGAGCTCGCCTCGGATTACGAAGGAGAACCAATGCCTCACTGGTCGGGTAGCAGAGCTTGGTCGATTTATATCCCAAGCCACCGATAAGTGCCCCCCTTCTTCCAACAGTTGAAGGGTCACAAGAAGGCCGAGTGGACCCCAGAGTGTGAGCAAGCCTTCCAGCTGTTGAAGCAATATCTGGGTTCACCTCCCCTGCTATCTAAGCCGGAAGAGGGTGAACCCCTATTCTTATATTTGGCGGTCTCTGCCTATCACACCCCAAACTCGGAGAACGGGCTCACAAAATTCCCGATCGCCGAATACGGCGCCGACAGCCTCCGTAGTGCCCCATTCTCGGATTCCGGCACTCACATGCAAGATTCCGATCCTGGGATCCTACAAGGAGGATTTTTAGTATGATTTTTTTTTTATAATGGAGCATAACCACAAGTATACCTAAATCATAAAGGCAACATCATCATCACATATCCACTAATATTTTGAATACAATGCTGAAAAGGAAATACATATATCGAAATCAAAGCTTCAGAGGACAGCTACACGCTCCAAGCTCAACGCTACTGCAACCTAACGTCACCTGCAAGCATCTATCGTGCATAAGCTTACAAAAGCTTAGAGGGTGGTAAAAGTATGTGCACAAGATAAGTGTTAAGTATACCATAAAGCCCATAAATCATACGTCATTGGAATAAGCGGAAATACTAACAAGATCATGAATCATACGATATCAGAGTAAGCAGAAATTTACTGTAAGTCCATGAGTACTATCAGCCATACCAAGGCTATGCGATGCAAAACATAATAAGACAATAACAGATGCTGAGAATGCAATGCAATATACCAATCCTGATGAACCACGAATACCATCAACCTCATATAGGCCATATAAGTACAAAAACATAATAACCGAAAATGCTAAGTACTACGGATGCAATGTGATGTGTGGTGCGAATGAAATGACCATGCTGGAATGTGAAGTCGGGATGATAGTACGAAGTATCACAGGCTATGAGGTCCATCACAAGGGACTTCTATCCAAACCAGTCCCATACCTAAATTTGGATAGTCAGACACAATGTGGTAAACTCCTGATCTCAGGTTAGTTGCGCGCCCAACCGAAATCTTGGCCATGCGATGGTACATGTAATAAATAGTTACGCACCACCAGCCTGAGTGGCTAGTGAATGAATGAATGAATGGATATGCAATTCCTACTCAATACGTCCACATATCAGTACGGCTGCTCTCTGGGGAAATCACCGGGGTCTATTACACTTGACACTGACTGCCTCCTCTCTAGCTGCACAGCCCAGCGAGCGGAATAGACCTCACTATCGGCCTGTCCAGTAGTCTGCCAATACCTACCCAGCTCGTGTATAGCAGACCCATTTAAGAGCTGGTCATACTCAGCCTAGCTTATAGCCCCCTCACTTGGGCGGATAAGGCTACACCCCCTCCCAACCAACCACGACACAGTGGGAGACGTGGTCTACTGGTATTTGGCACTTGGGCACTCATGTTCCACTCGGTCTAGACGTTGGGGCTACTCTTGGCCTCGGAGGTTCTGAGATTTTCACCCAAGGACATCCTAAGTGCCCACAGTGTTAGAACCAAATATTTTCGGTCTCCCATCTAGCCATCCACGTTGTGCCTGCGGAGGCCACGACCCTGATGTCGCTAGGGCGTACAATGATCAAGTCACACATATGCGAGATGCATGAGTCACACTATCCAGTCACGCAGCAATCCTGCGCGTACGACATGATAATGTGGGCACTCCGTCTCATAAGGAGTCCCAAAAATAGTCTGACCAATGACATATGCAATGATCAGTCACTATTCATATCAAGCATACATATGATGTGTATGGCATGAGTCATGGAATTATACTAAGCATGTTATAAAGTAATGAACTATCCTTACAATGTAAATGGGCCTAGACGGCCTATACTCAACAAGTATAGGCCTATCAATGGGCCCTAGAGAGAGATACAATGCAGACATTTAACCAACATTATCCTTACAATGTGGACATTAAACCAACATTGCTCCTAAGGCATGACCCGCCATAAAGGTCAACACATAAACCACGGTGGGATCACATTCAATGGGCCTTATGTACATCCCATTGGGCCTCGACCCATGGGCCTCCAATACATCAAATGGGCCTTACCAAATAGGCCGAAAATATATCACAATGGGCTACATCCCATGGGCCTCAGGTACATCAAACGGGCCGCATCATGTGGGCCTCATATATATCAAAGTGGGCCTCAACAACGAGCCACACACATACATCAAAATGGGCCTAATCACATGGGTTGAAAATATATCACGATGGGCCACCACATATGAGTCAGAAACACATCACAATGGGCCTTGCCAAATGGGTCGGGAATACATCTCAATGGGCCTCAACCCATGGGCCCCAAATACATCAAAATGGGCCTCACAATATGGGCCTCATATATATCAAGGTGGGCCTCAACAACGGGCCACAAATACATCAAGGTGGGCCTCCTCAAATGACCCTTATAAATATTAAGAAGGCCGAGTGGGCCCCGGAGCGTCACAAGAAGGGTCACAAGAAGGCCGAGTGGACCCCGGAGTGTGAGCAAGCCTTCTAGCTGTTGAAGCAATATCTGGGTTTACCTCCCCTGCTATCCAAGTCGGAAGAGGGTGAACCCCTATTCCTATATCTGGCGATCTCTGCCTCGGCCGTCAGTTCCAGACTCATCAGGGAAATGGGGGGCAAGCAGCACCCCGTATACTATGAAAGCAAGGTAATGGTACCCACTGAGACCAGATACCCGAGTATGGAGAAGTTAGCACTCAACTTGGTCTTCTCAACACGGAGGCTACGTCCATAGTTCCAGGCACATACCATTATTGTCTTGACTGACTCCCCCCCTCAGGCAAGTCCTCCAAAAGCCTGAGGTTTCAGGTCGGTTGACTAAGTGGGCGATAAAACTCGGGGAGTTCGACATCCAATATCGTCCGAGGACCGTAATTAAGGGTCAGGTTGTGGCCGATTTCATAGCAGAATTCACTATCCCGGACACAGAAGAGGCAGACGCGGGTGCGAAGGCAGTTCCCGCAACCCTGCTTATCCAGGATGTAGAATCGGATCAGAAATGGATACTATATGTGGACGGATCATCTAACTCTAAGAGCGCCGGGGCAGGGATTGTCCTGGTGTCACCTAATGCAACCTCTATTCAGTATGCAATGAGACTCGGCTTCAAAGCCTCCAACAATGAGGCAGAGTACTAGGCCTTGTTGGCCGGACTCAGACTGGCAGCCAGTCTGGGGGTTCAATCTCTTAAGGTGCGGTGCGACTCTCAGCTCATCGTAAACCACATCTCCACCGAGTATGAGGCTAAGGAGCCAAGGATGGTGTCTTATCTGGCTGAGGCCAGGAAGCTGATAGAAAGGTTTTGAAGCTGTATCATTACTCGGATTCCGAGGACGGAGAACTCTTGGGCTGACGTCCTTGCAAGGTTAGTCTCGGCCGCTGAAGGAAAGATTCCTCAGATAATCCCTGTGGAGTTTTTGAATAGTCCGAGCATCGACCGGGCTGATCAGGAGATGGTCAATCTAGTAAAGACCACTTCGAGTTGGATGGACCCAATCTACAACTACCTCACAACTGGTGAAGTCCCCCAAGACAAGCTAGAGGCCCGACGCCTGAAGATCAGAGTTGCAGATACGTAGTCTTGGATGGGGCCTTGTACAAGAAGGGGCATTCAAAGCCCTATCTCAGGTGCCTTCGACTCGATGAAGTAGACAACGTGATCCGAGAGATTATGAGGGAATCTGCAAAAATCACTCTGGTGGCCATGCCTTAGCTCTGAAGATACTCCGTCGGGTGTACTTCTGGCCGACCATTTGAGAAGACTCCAAGAACTATGTCAAGAGGTGTGATAAATTTCAGAGGTTTGCCGCTGTGCCAAGGTAGCCTGCGAAAGAGATGACCCCTATGAGCGGGCTGTGGCTGTTTACTTAGTGAGAGATTGACATTATTGGACCTTTGCCCACTGGAAAAGGACAGGTTAAGTTCGCCATCGTAGCGGTTAACTATTTTACCAAATGGGCCGAAGCCGAATCGGTGGCAAAGATTACAGAACAGAAGGTGATCGACTTCGTTTGGAAGAATATCATCTGTCGGTTCGGAATCCCATGCACCATCATATTTGACAATGAGAAGTAATTTGATAACGACAGATTCCAAGGCATGTGCAAGGGCCTCGGTATCTCAAATGCATACTCTTCGCCTCGACACTCGCAGTCCAATGGACGGGTCGAAGCTGTAAACAAGGTCATCAAGTACCATCTCAAGACAAAGTTAGAAAAACGAAAGGCAACTGGGCAGAGGAGCTCCCATTCATCCTTTAGGCCTATAGGACTACAACTCAGTCATCTACTGGGGAGACCTCATTTTCACTATCTTACAGCTCAGAGGTGATCGTCCCAGTCAAGATCGACCTCTCGACAGCTTGGGTCAGTAACTACCAGGAGGATCAGAACGCCAGATAGATCACAGCAAACCTCAACTTACTCGAGGAAGCCAGAGACGTCGCTAGACTCCGAGTCGCCACTCGGCATTAGCAAGTGGCATGGTTCTACAATTCTAAGGTCAAGACGAGGCGGTTTCGGCCAGGGTACCTGGTCCTCCGCCGCATTTTCCAGAATACAGTAGAGCCGGGGGCTGGGACACTCGGATCGAACTGGGAAGGGCCTTATTGCGGGGTCAGGTCAACCAAGCCGGACTCCTATCACTTGTAAAATCTTGAAGGGCGTCAACACCCCCACCCTTGGAATGCCGAGCACCTGAAGATTTACTATCCATGAGGATCTACTAGACATTGGAGGCTTTCAATGAATGTATAGCTCGGAGCTACTAGCCTTTTAAGGCTCTTAATAAAAGTCTCTTTCTACATGGTCCACTTGTGCGGTCTATCTACAAATGAAAAGAGTTGCCTCTCATAAGCAGAGGCGAGCTCAACGGACCAATCCCTTAAAGAAGGGGTTGGCTCATTAACCCATGAAAATCTACAAAGGGGTCCTCTCATGTGCAGAGAAAAAACCCATAAGTGAACCGACCCCTTAAAGAAGGGGTCAGCTCATCATATGTCAAAAGATCTATAAAACGACAGCGTTGCACGCCATTCGTGGATAGTTGACCCCTCAAGGGGTTGGCTGTCAACATCAACAAATCATCACGCAACAATCAGCGCATGAAATTATGCCCTCGACCAAGGGTAAAAAGATCATTATTCAAAAAAAATCATCATCCATACAAAAGATTGCCATTCATAAACATCCAAAAAAAGAGAGAAAAGGCAGGTGTCAGGGGCAGCTTCGGCAGCAGGGGGACCATGCTCAGATTCCTTGGCCGTAATAGGTTCAACGTCCTCGGCCTCGTCCGCAGCAAGAAGGTTGAGGTTGATGCCGGGATGAAGCTTTTTGACCTCGACAAGGCAAGTGTCGAAGCCGGTGTTGTAGCCGAAGAGATACAGTTTATCCAATTCTCTAGTCCTCTCCGCCGACTCCTTATATGATGCCACTGCCACGGCAGCTTGCGAGACCGCTTGAGCCTCGAGCTCCCCTCGCAGCCTTTCCTGTTCCGCAGTAGCCGCGGCCTCGAGAATGAACCGCTGCTGAGTCAACCCCTCAGCAGCCTCGTGCTTCACCCTTGCGAGATCTTTCTCCAGTCGTGTGGAGTCAGCTTTTGCATCCGCCACAAAGGCCTCCAGGTGTCCGACAGCCTCACGTAGGTGCACGACTTAGGAGTTAGCCACATCCAAGTGATCTTGGAGTTGATTGACCTCACCCTTGAGTGTCATCTCCCTGGGTCGGCCCTCATCAACAACCCTTCTCAGCTCCTCCTGCTCCGCGGCTAAAGCCTCAAGAAACCTCTCGAGCTCAGCCCTCCGTACATCATGCTCGGCCTTTTGCGCCTCGAGCTCGGCTCTCTCTACCTCGAGCCTTTCCATTTTCTTCAACCTCTCCTTCACCTCCACCATCATCGGCAGCGACTGATAGCAGACTACTGTGTAGTCATTCATGAACTTGATGTAGCTACGGGAGAGGGTGTCGGTTATCTTCGACTCTAGCACATGTTTGGCCACCCAAGGGTTTAGCAAAGCCATGTGATAACCAGGAGGCAGAGTCTCTGGAGGAGAGGGATCGAAAGCTCCCTCGACCTCACTGCCCGCAGAAGCTTGAGCAGTCGCCTCGGGCATGGCAGTGTATCCGACTAGGGCATCAGTTCGGCCAGCTAAAAGCTCAACCTCAGCAGTAATGCGGGGGGCTACGGATTGTGCGCGGACATCAACATCGAGAGTCTCCCCGACCACCTCTCTCTCTCTACCCTAGGGGGACCCACAAGGACCAAGGGTGGAACCTCGGGGGCTTATTCCTCTGGAGACGTCGTCGAGATGGTGATAGGCTCGAATCTGACGGGGGCCTCGGGAGCTCGGATTCTGGGAGCAAGGGTCGAGGTTGTGGCAGGTGTGGCCTCAGCTCGGGCTGCGGAAGGGACGGCTTCGATTGGGAAGGTCATGACTGCAGCCGAAAAAGTTTCAGCCCCAGGAGCAGAGAAGGTCATGGCTGCAGCCGGAACAGGCTCAGCCTCGGAAGTCTTTCTCTTCTTCGACGTCACTTTTGTCCTCGGCTCGGATGAGAGGACAACATCCATCGAAGGGCGTGGTACAACCGACCGCCTCCTCTTCGAGACACCTGTCTCCATTCCTTCCCAAAAAAAAAAAGGGAAATCAACCAAAGTAAAATCTACTGAATGTCAGCAAACAATCTCCAAGGACCCTTACCCCGCTTACTCAAAGCAAAGGGAGCAGTGGGCTGGAGTCTGCAGAAACCAGACAACACCAGGTTCTCCCCATTGATGAGTTCTAACCAGACGCATTGGTCCTCAGTGAGCAGTCTGGCTCGGGCAACTTGCTGCTGTTGGAGAGGAGAGAGGTCTGAGGCCCCTTTCGGCTGAACTGCAAGCAGAGGCAGAGATTGAGTTAAAACACAGAAGGACAAATCAAGCGTACAGAATGCGACGAAAAAGAGAAGCGCTCGACCTGGGTTGGCAAACTTGGTGGGGACTCAGACCTGTAGCCTGTCCAAATCAGAGGCAAGGGCCTCCCATTCCCCCGAGGCCCAGAACTACTTCCCTTTCCAGTCCTTGTTGGAAGAGGGAAGTTGGGTTACCAGACCCGGGATGCATGGAGGCCTAGTCGAGAAGTAGTACCAGGCCAGCTCCGACCTGTCGTACTTGGCCATGTACAAAAATAAGAACTCGTCTGACGTTAGCCTCTGCTTCTCCACCCGATGCCAGAGAATAAAGGTGGAGACAAGGGTCCTCCAGGTGTTTGGGATCAGCTAGCCCGGCGCCACTCCTAGCCCTGTGGTCAGCTCACGCATGATGATGGATGGGGAATTGAAGCCCGCATTGGAGGGCACTTGTAACATCCCGGATTTTGGCCAACCTGGGATTAGACGTCCTTAGGCAATGGGTCAATCCTAACACCTTATTAACTTGTCAGAACTGAATCCCACAGTCTAAAATCGCTCCTTAACCCATTTCCTTCAAAAATCCCACCCTTCACCACCTTGTTCTTTAAATTTTCTAAGTACTTTCACATTAGACACTATCTTAAAGTTTAGGTGATGAAGAACAATACTTAAAATAAACATTGCTACAAAGGACTAAGTACCACCTCAGACCGAAATCACCTAGGACTAAATCCTTTAGAAATTAGGCGAGAATTAGCTAGTGTTAAACTAGAGTACCTGTGGAATTAGCACCAATCACTTTAAATACGATCTGCAAGACCCAAAACTTGTAAAATCATTTACGCTAGGTTACCCTAAAATCTACGATCAATCTCATTACCCGTCTGCTCTCGGGAGCATCACGAAACTCCGTATCAGATCTGGACCGCACGTCGGAAGTCCGATGAACACGAAGTTAAGGAATTAGGACCGCCTTGCTGGGCTTGACAACCATCTCGGAAATCAAATCCAGATAGTGTCCCAGCACAATTCGCTTGAGCTCGGAGTGAAGAGTGTGAGAAATGTGAAATTAATTCAAAATAAAATATCTCAAATAGTAATCTGGCACCTCTCGCTTGCGGATCAGTTTTAAGCAACCAGACCGTCAGAATCAGACCAAATTACACCCTCGAATCAGGGAAAATTTCATACACATATCCATGTATTTGGAATCTCCGATCGAGATCCGCTGACCGTTGAACTGAAACTGGTCCGCCACGCATGATCTGGGAATTCCACTGAAATGAAAACTTAACTCCACCTAGATCCAAGGTTGGTGAGCTTAAGTCCGACCTTTAGCTCAAGGAGGCCCGCCAGAAGTCCTCTGTTGAGCTGAAACTGACCCGCTTTGGTTATAACCTAAGTATACTTTGACCTGGAGTCTATTTCGGTGAGTTTTTAGGCTATATAAGGACCTTAAAACCCTCTCTCTCACAGCCATACGAATTTGAGAGAAACTCCAGAGAGAGAAGAGAGAAAAGAGAGAGAAAGAGTGAGTGAAGTGGGAGAATCTCCCAACTGCTATTCCTTGCTGCTATCCATGTTCAGCCGCATCATTCTAATCGCTTTCCCGGCGATTCCGGCTCCGTTTCTAGGTAAGAAACCCTAACCCTAATCTGTTTTGGGGTTTTGATGGTTGTAGGTTATGAAATAGCTAACCTATTTTGTTCTATAGGTTACCAAACTGCCGTATACAGAAGCTTAGCAATTCTATCGACTCCGTTACGATTCTACGACAAAAGGTGCGGACTTTAGGTGTATAGGTTATGGTTTTCAACGCTTTCAATGTCAGATAGTGATAGATTCATGATCTGCATGCAAGTGCACATGTACAAAGTGCTGTCTGTTTTCCGTTTCGATTAAAGATGAAAAATATGGAATTTTACATACTCTAGGTATTTGTAGAAAGTACCGTATACGTATAAATTTTGGAAATGTGTTTGCCATGATTATTTACTGTATTAATATATTATATATGAATAAAATACTTGTTTGGCGAAAGGGTTTGCCCTAATACATGTTTTTGCTAATATACACTATGTATGTTAAAATAGTGTATTCTAAGTGTTTGTGAAAATGACCGAATGAGTATAGAATTCTCATTCGTGCTTGCCATGACTAATTGTCATGAATTTATGATTGTTGTATTGGCAATACCCCTTTGACGAAAGGATTTGCCCTAAATCACGCCACGGCCAATATACACTACTTATATTAAAATGTGTGGCCCAAGTGTTTGTGGAAATGACTAAATGAATATGGAACATGGATTCCTGCTTACCATGACTATCCGTCGTGGGTGTATGCGTGTTATGATTGGGGTAACTCCCTAGTGAAAGGATTTGGCATAATACCTATGTGATCAACATATGTCATGTATGTTGATGTATGTAGTCTAAAGTGTTTGTTGAAATGTCTGAGTAGTAGTTAGTAAATTGTAATGTATAAGGGTGTTGAGATATGATTCTCAACTCCTTTAACTATGTGTATGATTTCCTTGGATAGCTGTGTGATTAGGAATTTAATATGTACAAACTCATGCTTGTGTTGTGCTTCATAACATGCTCAAATAATTGTATGATTTTATCTATGTGATGCATATGTTTAAATTCATGTGTACGTTGTATGATCCGTCATGGGTGATGGGGGAGTGGAGCAACGAGTGCATGCAACAGCCCTGACAGCCCTAAACGGATAATATCAGACTTTGATTGTATGATTTGAAATCTTGATCCATTACTGCTTTAACTGTTCTGTAATTGATTTTGTTTGGGGCTATGATTATAGTCCAGGCAATCGGTAACGCGATTGAATTCGTGGCTGAGATTCATTTGCCACGTGTGATGTGTTCGACGAACCCAAGTCGTACTTCGGTTGGCGATAGTGGTTGGCCACACAAAGTGCTTTGCGCTTCATATCGTTCAACTTGTTGTGCGCTCGAGCTAGCCGAGCTCGTCAAGCAAACCGATCTGTCTTATGTATGTTCACCATGTTTGGACGCCTATGCTTGAACCTAGGGTACCAAACTTACCAGTGAAATCTCCTTTAACCATGGTACCTCGATCCGCTAAGACTCATGAGCCGGGCATGGTGGTATGGGACACCGTGGTCGAGTTGTCGGCCTACGCTGGAGCCACGTGCCTCCCCGTAGTGACCAGTGAGCAACCAGACTCGTGAGCCGATTATGGTGGTATGGGACACTATATTCGAGCTGTCGACACCTACGGCGAGAGCCGAGTATGATGAGACCTGTATTCGTGCTGACGGGTGACGAGCCCTCCGTAGTGTCTTCGAGTATACTCTAAGGTCTGTGATTGGCGATGAGCCCTTCGCAACAACTAGAGCATGAGTTGAGCCGAGTACGGTGAGACCTGTATTCGAGCTGACGGCCAGCGATTGAGCCGAGTACGGTGAAACCTGTATTCGAGCTGACTGCCAGCAATTGAGTCGAGTACGGTGAGACCTGTATTCGAGCTGACGGCCAGCAATTGAGCCGCATACGGTGAGATCTGTATCCGTGCTGACGGGTGATGAGCCCTTTGTGATACCTTCGCTATGCCTCTGAAACCATAATATCGTATGAGATTAACTAGGACTGACGACCCTAGAATGGATCATGTTTGGGAATGATATAAGGGAGGTACTTTAGTTTCCCAATACTGCTGTTTGAAATGGACTAATAATAACTCGGTAATCATGCTCATCATCGCATTGCATATGCCTAGAAGATGTGGAGCACTGAGGGATGAAAGCATGCCGCGAACGTAAGATGGTGTCGCATGAGGGTGGTTTGGCAAGGGCATACATCATGACTACATTCATACTTGCATTAATAAGAGTAATTAGAATTGTTTGATTTTACTGTTTTATCATTACTGCTTGACTGAATTGATAACATGTTAACCTATGCTTTATTGTTCCACTGAGTTGATCACTCACTCCCACGTTACGGGACGGTGTTCCGAACACCCACCAGACTTTGTCTGATTGCAGATGGCGACACTACTCTTGAGGCAGAGCCGGACCTGTATGATTGACTATGATACTTGCTCGTATTGGTTGTTTTTTGGCGGCTTCACGTGAGTCGTGTCTTGATCGACGGGATTACAGGGATGTTGACTAGATGACACTACACATTTGGTATAATTTGAACTGTACTTGTAATTCATTAACCTGGTAACCTTATCACACTCTGGAGACTCACCACAGTTTTTATATTTTATATATCTATCACAGTCTTCCTCTTGCAATTTAACTGTCTCTGGAGTATGATATGTTGTTTTGGCTTAATCTCACTCATGTTCACAACTCTAATACAGACAACATTCAATCATCATTCATTTTGTTGCATATGTGATGCGTTGGAACTCGGGAGTTGAGTTTATGCTCGACCCCCGATTTTCAGGGTGTTACAGCACTGGTGAAGATAGAGATCTCCTCCTCGACAGGAAGGCCCATTTGGTCCGTGGGGGGCAGGGGCTCGGATGCTCACTGAGTCGGGAATCTGATAGTCTTCACGGAGTTGGGCCATATGGGACTCGACCAAGATCGAGCCCCTAGGGACCAACAGCTTCGACCTCCCTCCTGACGGGCTTACCTTTGACCACCCCGCGGGATCTCTGAGAGCCCTCTTAGGCCTCTTGTCATGGCCTTTGGCCCTCCGACCCACAGTTCCCTGGGCCGAGACGCCAAGTGGTATGGCCTCAAAAGGGCTCTTGGAGTCTCCGGGCCCTGAGGCGGTGGTCTCTGGTTCGAAATCATAAACAGCTCCTCGGACCTCTTCTACTTCATCAGAATTGCTCGACATTGTGTAGAAAAAAAATATTAAGTGATGGAAGACTCACAGCGCTGCAAGCGATTTTCTCCAGCGGAAATTTTCCCAACTCCGGCGGCTTCCTCCAAGTTGAATCCTTTCTCCGATCGTCGGAAACCCTTTATCCGGTGAGGGAAATCCTTTTTCTGGCAAAGGGCGATTTGAAAGGAAAAAGTAAGGAGAAATGGAAAGCGACAAAGAGAGAGATGCAAAAGAAGTGTATGAATGAGAACGGGAGGGGTTTATATAACCCTCCCCCCCATCACTCAGCTCCATCATTGCGGACAACTGTCTCCGAGGCCGAGACAGCTCGACACTGACATCGGGGGACACATGGAGGGAGACGATATTTTTGAGTGCGCGTTCCCAGAGCCGGGTCATCTCAACATTAAGTGCTATTTATGGAGCAGGCGGCCTCTCGCTCCCCCATGGACACGTGACAACGTCTCCCCTGCCCCACCGATTGTGAATCGTAACCGTCGCCACGTGTCGTCTATCTAGAGGTCGAGACCTGAACGGGTGCAGCCGCCGTACAGCAAAAGGGATCCGAAGCACGATCGTCGCAGTGATTGCACCCCAGTTATCCCAATCATCATCATGAGCAAAGACGTGGAGGCGTTGTCTCGTTTCCCCGGGCATTTACTCTCCAAGTCCGGGCTCGGACCAAGAGAGTACGGGGCTTCTATTATGGGAAAACCTGAATAAGGACAATCAGGGTCGTCCTGAGCTATCCGAATCAGTTATCAAAGCCTCGGAAGGAGAACATTGTGTCAGGTGTGAGTCAACCTCTGAGTTACGCTTATAGGCTGGCTGAGACGAGCTCTTGTCCTCATCCTCGTCCTCGTCTAAAGACGACGACATTCAATGAACTCCGACCACGAGTGTTCTGATGGTAAACTTTGATTACTATTACTCGCTCCCAGGCTTAGGCAAGATGAGGCCGAGCCTGGGTTGTGACGCTCCGAGTACCGAGTCTGGGCACTATCCTAAATGCGGACGTGACCAAAGATCTCGCCCGAGGATATGCGCCCTTAAGACACGATACGCTACATGACCCAAAGATTACAGATAATATCTCCACAATTATAATATCTGCATGATTGAGTAAATTGTGCCTAGATTGGACGCAATCCTCTCTATCCACAGGTATACATACCAGGGGACCCCATTGTAACAGGTACGCAATATTTTGCACCCTCTCTCTACATTACACATGACTTAGACCCAAAATCCTTAGCCTGACTTAGGCATTGGAGAGTCCCCTGCTTAAACCAGAGTCTCCTTTGCCCATTCTTTTTATGCTGGACCAGGGTTCGTTTCGAGTCGGCGGCATTGAGCGGAGGATGGTCCAAATTTTGACCTCAACAAGCCCCACGGAATTTACTCGGCATCTTATAGCATGCTGTGTTACTAAGTAGGCAATCCGTGTCCACGTGAGAATTAATAAATAAATAAATCTTCGAAACAGATTCGGTGCATCTGGAGGCGAGAATTTTCGTTCCTCAACTTCTAGCACCATTCGTTCCAAAATGTCGGTAGAATATCAGCCGTTGGATGGAGCAGTTAGAACCGTTTCTTTGACTTGTGACTTCAACACTAGAAGTGTACGTCTGGTAACTGAATGGTAACCGATGAGCCGTATATTTGTGGGGCCCATTTTGTTATGTACGTGAGATCTACTCCGTACATTAGTCAGCCCATCTTTGTTAGGCCGTCGGGAAAGGAGTTTTACCAATCAACATATATCTAATGTGGGCCATGCCACAAAGAACAATAGGAAAAAGGATGGTGACCATAAAATTGTGTGGACCCCACCTGAATTTTTGATGGATTGTTTCTATGTGAAGTGCGTATGGTGTGCCCCACGTGGTGCATGGAGTGGATTTCACACGCATCACGGAGGGGGCCGCGTCGCTCGAGTGCTGTACACGAACAAAAGGTGTGTTACAAACAGGAAAGCATACGTTATCATACAACAGTAATTTTGAAAAAAAAAAATACGAATATACCCATATAAGGTTTTCAAAGGTATATATATTCAAAAGTTAACTTATACTTTTATTTTTAAGTGTATTTTCTTAATGGAAATGGTACTATGAGGTCGAACTTTGTGGGCCCCACCATAATGTGTGATGGAAATTCACACGGTGCATTTTATGGCACTACACCAATTGGTCCCTACTTAAGTTATTAGTTATCTAAAAAATCAGCCATACCCAGAACACAAGTGAACCATACCATCTAAAACCGTGTGAAATCATTCTTAAAACATCTAAAAGCACTTGGCAGGGCTCTCCCATGTTTTGGATATGGCTGAAGCTTCGTGTGACCTCTCATCCAAGTGGGACACACATAATGAATGGACTGAATGTCTAAACTACATCTTAATGAGTCCTATGAATGATCATAAAGGTTTTTGTAGGTATTCATTCAAAAGTTCGATTTCTACTTTTATTTTCAGCATATTTTTTAAATAATTAGTGAACATTTTAAATTAGAAAACTTACTAATAAAATATATAACCCCAAATAGCTATTTCAATTATAAAGGTGTTGGTGTTTTTTTCCCTTCTTTTTTCTTCTTAACATTTCTTAATCACAATAAGAGCTTTCGTCGATTTTTCAAATTCATTGTAAATGCCCTGCAAATACCTACTTATTACAATTTCACCCTGTTTGGAAATAGGCTGGTACTTCTGCCCAGGAAAACGGTCCAAAAGAATTTACTTAAATTTGTAAGCGCCACCATGATGTATATGACATATCTGTGTTGTCCATCTGCTTTACCATGATATTTTGAGGCATGAGCTGAAAAATGAGGTAGATCCAACATTGAAGTGGCCCACACCAAAGTAAACAGTGGCCTCAAGAAGTTTTTAATGGTGGGTGTTCGATTCCCTTTTTTCCGTGGTGTGGTCAACTTGAACTTTAAATCTGACTCATTTTTTGGCTCATACCCTAAATTCAGTTGGCATAACGGATGGACAGTGTGGTGGGCCCCACAAATATTTGGCAGCATTCTCGATTTTAGTGTTGAGAAAATAAGAGTCAAATCAATTCTCGAAAATGATGCGATAATTACACATGGAAATAATTATTACCTATTTACAATGCAATTACGTTTACTTTAGAAAACCAAACAGGCCCTAAGATATATTTTGATACTTTGGTAGTAGCCACCTTAACAGTACTTGGGATAATTTTAGGCGCAGCTTATTCCCTATATGGTTTTTGAAATTTTCAAACCTGATATTTCTGTATAAGTTATTCTATCCAAATGATTCAATATTTCTACCTTTTCTTATTAGAGGGGTAATAGTATGTTGAACTAGAAAAAGAAAAAGAAGAGAGAGAGAGATAAACGAATGTGATCATGACATTGTAGGTGTTTGCGATGGGATCGGATAAAATAATAGATGATGCAAAAATGAGATACCAAGAACTTAATTAGAATTTTTATATGCGGCATGAATTAAATAGTCCAAATTATAACCCCCACTTTATATTTATAATGAATAAATAATTATGTTTATTAGACTATCTAATTATCGATTGTTGGACATTGATTAGAAGTTAAGATGAAAAATATTCAATTGTTTGAATTTAATAAATAATTGTCCATGACTTAGAGACTAGGATTGCAAAATCAAATTGATTTTGGGATTTTGGCTTAGCAATAGTGTGGTCCACAATTTAGTTGGAATAATTTGAGCTCATGTATAGCACCTACTAATTTATATGTGCATATGTAATTTATATGTGCATATGTATCAAGTGTTATAGGCTACCTAAGTATTAAATTACTTCCATAATATGATCCTTATCATGTGGATTTACCTGGCATACTCGAGCACTCACTCCAATGGTAGGATTTTATTCGACAACTCATTTTATGCTTGTCGGCAAAGCGAGAAAAACTTTGATACTCTGGCATAGCATGATGGACAATATGCAGGCACTTATAATTGAATACGTGAAATTAAATAACTCAAATAAAAACATTCATTAGATATCATGAATAAAAAATTACATTTATTTGATCGGCTAACTCTCAAATTCGTGGATAATTATCAGACGGGTTAAAAGTGAAAATATCCAAAAACGTTATTTTAACAAATAATTAATTGGCCACATTTACTAGATGGTTAAAAATGAAAATATCCAACAATCCTACTTCAACAACAACTGCCAAAATAAAAATATCCAACAATCCTACTTCAACAAACAACTGCTAGCATTTATTGGACGGTTAAAAATGAAAATATCCAACAATCTTATTTCAACAAACAACTAGCTATATTTATTAGACAATTAAAATTGAAAATATCCAACCATCCTACTTCAACAAACAATTGCCTACATTTATTGGACGGTTAAAAATGAAAACATCCAACAATACCATTTCAACAAACAACTAGAGACATTTATTGGACAATTAAGATGAAAACATCCAACAATCATATTTCAACAAACAACTGGCCACAAATCAAATAGTAGGATTGCTTGACCAATTTAATTTTAAGGTTGTGACTTGAGAAATATATTTCACATTTTAATCGGTTTAATACAAGTTAATGTGTGTTAATAAAGGAGCATCAAGCATCAGCTGCAGCCCGAGTTTCAAATAAGCACTCTTAATTTCAAAGTCTCATCATTCATTCTCTCTCTGCTCAGTGAACTCTCTCTATGATTCTCCCACTTGAAAAGGAAAAAGAACCTTTTTTTTTTTTCAAAAAAAAAAAAGAAAAGAAAAAGAAAAATATTTTTTCAACCTCTCTCTCATTGTAGAAGAAACACAACAAAGAAAATTCAAGAACAAGAAAAATTCACTTGTAAGGATTTTATTAGGCGAGCTTCATATGATTGATTGGTTTGGATCTAAAAATTCATTTGTAAGGATTTTATTAGGTGAGCTTCACATGATTGATTGGTTTAGATCTAACTATTTCATTTTTTAGAATAAGCATACTTGTGGTCCTTATAATTGTGATTGCTTTAGATAGTACGAGGTAGTGAGCTTCAATTGTACTGTACATGCATAGTGTTTCAGAGATATATGGACTCTTGATCCTATCGAGATTTCTCAATGAGAATAGTTGTGATAGGTTGAACAGCTCCACTCTCATTCTTATCAATAAAGTGTTGGTCCTTTCACCTATATAAATACAAAAAAAAAAAGGTTTATTATTTTTATTTTTATTATTTTTATTATTTATTTTATTTTAAGTTTCAGAAGGATATGAAGTAAAAGATCAAGTTCAATTCTTATCATCGGCATCACAAATGGCTTTTCATATATGCATGTAACTTACATAAAGTGTGATATATGAGATTATTGTAATAGGGATTCTTGGCTTCGAATCTTAAATTGAAAATTTGACCTAGAAATCCAATCATCTCTCTCTCTCTCTCTCTCTCTCTCTCTCTCTCTCTCTCTCTCTCTCTCTCTCTCTCTCCTCTCATTGCCATAGTTTTTTAGAGGTACAAATTGGGTCAAGCCATTGAATATGTGATCTAGGCCTTTGATGTGATGAGTCCCATCTTAAATGGACATATGCCTTGGCGAGCCAAATGGTCAATGTGGTTGGTTCTCGTGCTCATGGTTGTAGCCTATAAATTAACTATCTTATACACATGTGGCTTGGACACTAATTGCATGTGATTCTCAACTACAAGAAGTCCACCCCGGCCCCACCTAGCTTCCACTGTGATGCTTGTGAAAATTCCACCTTGTTTGTCCATTTTGTTAGCTCATGTTAGTCATGGCCAAAAAAAAAAAAAAAGAGGTAGATCCTAAATTCGAGTGAACCATATGACAAGAAAAAGTGGGGAGGAAAATGCTTATGGTCGAAACCTTCTCGAGGTCCACTATTTATATGCCATTCAAACCATTCATAAGATCATTCCCACTATAATGATCGAAAAACAAATAATTAAAAAAAAAAAAAACTAATCCAAAACTTCCATAGCCCCATAAATATTTCAATGGTGGGTGTTTCTACCTGTGGCTTTGATCCACTAGACAAAAGAAGAAGAAGGCGAAGTATGATACAAGCGGCATCTATCGACTTAAACTCTAACTGGACGCAACGGGTTTTATCCACCGTCTATCCATTTGGTTTTTAGGGCACAAGCTAAAAAAATGAGGTAGATCAAAGGCTTAAATAGACTACACCATAGGAAGTAGAAGTGATAATTACACTGCAACCCCTTTGCTTTTTAGGGTACAAGCTCAAAATACGAGGCAGATTAAAGACTCAAGTAGACCACACCATAGGAAGTAGCAGTGATAATGACACTACCATTGAAACCTATTGGGGATTTGAGCCGCGGAATCACACAGATCTAGATCTAGGATAACAATCCAATGACACCAAGCACACACAAGAGAACACAAAGATTTAACGTGGAAAACCCTTGCGGGAAAAAACCATGACACAAAGTGACAAATCTCCACTATGAAAGCATAAATTATAAAGAAAGAGGACTTACCCGATTCAAAAAACCTCGAATCTCACCTTGCTACACCCTTTGATAACCCTAAAACCCTTTAGAATACCTTTAGGAAGCCTTAGAATACCTAGGGACCCCCTATTTATAGTTTAGGAAACTCTACTTACGCACCTATTTTGGAAAAGTCTGAAAACTGTTTCAAATTTATGCAGTCTGCGCAGGATCTGCGTAACCTCGACTAGTTGAAGGAGGGCCTCAACTGGTCGAGCAACCCACTCGATCAGTCGAGCCTGACCCTTGACTAGTTGAGCATCACGAACACTCAAAAAACTGAGCTCGTTGGACTTTGATTCGAGTCGGCCTCAACTAGTCGAGCAGCTCCCTCGACCGGTCGAGTAGTCCCCTCGCCGGTCGAGCAGCCTCGAAGATTTAAGGCATCAACTCTGACAACAATCTCCACCATGCCTTCAATCTTCAACTGTGTAGCCTATTGACCTCTTCTCTTATCTCTGCATCACATCATAGCTTCTCGTGCACACTTCGTCTTCCTTTTACACCATCGCCAAGCCCAGAGAAGTTACACAGAACTTGAACTTCTCTACAGGAACGATCTAGGTGAGCATGTCTGCCAGATCGAAATCCACGTTCTCAACCACCTTTGCTCTTGTCTTCTTCAAAAGGAAAGATGTAGTATTCTTACCATCTCACCGCTACCCAATATTGCATGTCAGGGTACTTGCTCACAACATTGATAGCCTGTGAAATAACCGGTCTAATCCAGACCATGACATACACTGTCAAACACATTCGAATAAGGTTTATGAGATAACCTGCTTTTCCTCATCTGTTTTGGGACATGTCCTGAGGAAAACTTAAGGAGAGACGCGTAGGGAATGCTCTCCGGCTTTACATGGTCCATCACCTCCTTAATTAATACTACCCAAGGTATTCTGCCTGAGATAACCAAAGCCTACTCCTCTTTCAGTCTCAACGCCGATAACCATCTTTGCAGCCCCCGATCTTTCATCCTGAATGTCCCACTTAACCGAGTCTTCAGTACATTGATTTCAGACTTGTCATAATTGGCGATTTACATGTCATCAATTCCTGACTCACCATGAAGGAATCAAACCACTGCCTAGGCGACAGATCGAACCACGACCTCTTGCAAAGTCTTTTCTCAGCCCCTTTAACTTCGAACCGTCCTGGTTGCTTCATGTAGATTTGCTCTTCACTTTCCCTTGCAGAAGTGCAGACTCCACATCCATCCTTCCAGCTCAAGATCACATTGGCCAACCAGTGCTAGTCATGGATCTAATAAACACCTGTTATACCGTCGGCGCGAATATCTCTGAGAAGCCGATCCTTTCTCTCTGAGCATAATCCTTCGCTACCAACCTTGCCCTGTATTTATGCTGTATCCTCCTGAAGATCCACCTACATCCAACCGCTCTCCGGCCCACTAGAAGCTCCACCCGCCCCCATCCCATTGCCCATAGTCACCTTTCACTTCTCAGCACCAGGCTCACCTAGAGCCATCTGAATAGAAAATGAATCCCCTACGACATTGGAATCGTTTATGTACCTCACCGATATCCTGCGATCATGTTGTGTGATTCTTCTCACAGGTGGCTGCTCCACTGCTCTGTATCTCTGTCCGCACATCTCAGCCTTCCTGCCCTGCCTGCTCATGTGGCCATGCCCAACATGTCACACACGTGCAGAGGTGGAATCCGCTACATCTACTGCAGCTCCACCTTTTGAAGTGCTCTCGATCAACCTGTACAAGTTGTCGAGTCGTTGCGCTTTCATGATTACCCGTGCCCCCTTAGATACCTTAAGAGTACCATCAATACCTGTGTACTTGCATCCTTTTACCTCAAGTACACCAAGAGAAATCAGATTCTGCTTCAAATCACGAACGTGACTGACATCAGTCAGGGTACACTCCACCCCATCAAACATCTTAATACGCACTGTACCAATAGCCACAACATTACAGGCAATGTCATTGCTTATAAATACCTGTCCACCATTGCACTCTCAGTAGCTGGTGAACCAACTCCGATGAGGAGTCATCTGAAAAGATGCTCCTGTGTCTAGCATCCACTCATCCTTACGACCATCATATGGTCGCTTGATAGTAAACACAAACAAAACATTACCATCACATCCACTCGATCCATCTGACGTGACAGCATTGGCCTCCCTGTATGAAGCCTCAAAATCTTCTCTCTTCGATTTAAGATTTTCACAATCCTTCTTCACATGTCCTTCCTTCCCATAATTCCAGCACTTTACCTTTCTTTGCCCTTACCCTTAGATTTGGACCTAGAACCTGTACCTTGTTCAGAATTCCTACCCCTTGTAAGTAGTGCCTCAGAAGATATCCCCATGTCGACGTTAAGCTTTCTCATAGCCTTCCCTTGAAGGGCCAAGATAACGATGTCGACACTCAGGGTTTTATTTGTGGAACACATTGTGTCGTTAAATGACTCGTAAGACGTCGGAAGAGAATTCAGCAACATACATGCTTGTTCTTCATATTTTATCACTTCCTCCATATCCAGCAATTTGTAAACTAATTTATTAAAGTTGCTGATGTGAGCCTCTAGATCTTCACTCTCTGCCATCTTGAAGTTATACCACTGCCGCGCTTCAAGTGTAACATCCCGGATTTTTGCCAACCTGGAATTAGACGTCTTTAGGCGATGGGACAATCCTAACTCCTGTTTAACTTCTCAAACACTCAATTCAAGGGTCTTAAATCCCTTCTTCAAACCATTCTCTTGAAAACCTCACCTTTTCTTCACAAATCTCACCTTTCACCACCTCATTCTTTAAATCCTTCTAAGTACTTTCACATTAGACACTATCTTAAACTTTAGGTAATGAAGAATAATACTTAAACTAAACATTACTACAAAGGACTAAGCACCACCTCAGACAGAAATCATACAGGACTAAATCCTTTAGAAATTAGGCGAGAATTAGCTAGTGCTAAACTAGAGTACCTGTGAAATTAGCACCAATCACTTTAAATACGATTTGCAAGACCCAAAACTTGTAGAATCATTGACGCTAGGTTACCCTAAAATCTCGGATCAATCTCATTACCCGGCTGCTCTCGGGAGCATCTCGAAACTCCGTATCAGATCTGGACCGTACGTCAGAAGTCCGATTAACACGAAGTCAAGGAATTAGGACCGCCTTGCTGGACTTGACAACCATCTCGGAAATCAAATCCAGATAGTGTCCCAGTGCTATTCGCTTGAGCTCGGATCGGGGAGTGTGAGAAATGTGAAATTAATTCAAAATAAAATAGAAATTTATGAAATCTGGCACCTCTCGCTTGCGGGTCAGTATTAAGCAACCTGACCGTCAGAATCTGACCCAAATACACTCTCGGATCAGGAAAAATTTCATAAACATATCCATGTACTTGGAATTTCAGATCGAGATCCGCTGACCGTTGAACTGAAACTGGTCCGCCATTTGCGATCTGGAATCCCGACTGAAACGAAAACTTAACTAAACATGGATCCAAGGTTGGTGAGCTTAAGTCCGACCTTGGCTCAAGGAGGCCCGCCAGAAGTGCTCCGTTGAGCTGGAAAAGGTTCACTTTAGTTATAACCTAAGTGTACCTTGACCATAAGTCTATTTTGGAGTGTTTTTAGGCTATATAAGGATCTTAGAACCCTCCCTCTCACAGCCATACGAATTTGAGAGAAACCCTAGAGAGAGAAGAGAGAAAAAAGAGAGAAAGTGTGAGAGAAGTGGGAGAATCTCCCTGCCACTCTTCCCTGCTGCTATCCATGCTCAACCACACCATTCTTATCGCTTTCCCGGCAATTCCGACTCCGTTTCTAGGTAAGAAACCCTAACCCTAATATGTTTTGGAGTTTTGATAGTTGTAGGTTATGAAATAGCTAACCTATTTCATTCTATAGGTTGCCAAACTGTCAAATATGAAAGCTTAGCAAACCTGTCAGATTCGTTACGATTCTATGATAAACGGTGCGGACTTTAGGTGTATAGGTTATGGTTTTCAACGCTTTCAATGTCAAATAATGATAGATTCATGATCTGCATGCAATTGAACATGTACAAAGTGCTGTCTGTTTTCCGTTTCTATTAAAGACGTAGAATATGGAATTTTACATATTCTAGGTATTTGTAGAAAGTACTGTATACGTATAAATTTTGGAAATGTGTTTGCCACGATTATTTGCTATATGAATATATTATGTATGGATAAAATACTGATTTGGCGAAAGGACTCGCCCTAATACATGTTTTGCTAATATACACTATGTATGTTGAAATAGTGTATTCTAAGTGTTTGTAAAAATGCTTGTGAGAGTAAGTGTTTGGATGATGGTGTCTTAGGTAGGTGTTGAGATGGGATTCTCAACTACCTTAGAGACGTATATGATTTCCTCCATGTTGGTTGTTTAATGTAACCGCTTACTTATGAGATATATATGTTTGTATTTCTGTTTATATAGTGCTTTATAACATGCTTTATGATATGCTTGTTAACATGCTTGAATTACTTTGTTTAATATGCTTTACTCTACATGCTCTAAATAAGGATTGATTGAGTTTGGGACTATGATTATAGTCCAGACATTCGGTACCAGACTTGAGATCGTGGTTGAGATTCATTTCGCCACGTGAGATGTGTTCGACGAACCCGAGTCGTACTTCAGTTGGCGATAGTGGTTGGCCACGCGAAGTGCTTATGCACTTCATGTCGTCCAACTTGTCTTGCGCTCGAGCTAGCCGATCTCGTCAAGTAACCCGATCTGTCTTATGTATGTTCACCATGTTTGGACACCTCTGCTTAAACCTAGGGTACCAAACTCACCAGTGAAATCCCGTTAACCACGGTACCTCGATCCACTAAGACTCATGAGTCGAGCATGGTGGTATGGGATACCGTGGTCGAGCTGTCGGCCTACACTGGGGCTACGTGCCTCCCCGTAGTGACCAGTGAGCAACCAGACTCGTGAGCCTATTATGGTGGTATGGGACACTATATTCGTGTTGTCGGCCTACATTGATAAGGTGATGGGGAGTGCTGCAACGATTGTGAGCAACAGCCCTGACAGCCCTTTATAGTGACCTCGAGCATACTCTGAATTTGCGGTGAGGCGACGAGTTTTGCCGCAGTGTATAGAGTATGAACTAGGCCTGTATCAATTTAGTGATGAACCGTTAAAAAGGTCATGGGGGAGTGGTGTAACAATTGCGTGTAACAGCCCTGACAGCCTTTGCAGCGACCTAGAAACACACCATCGTATGAGATTAACTAGGACTGACGACCCTAGAATGGATCATGTTTGGGAATGATACAAGGAAGGTACCTTAGTTTTCCAATCCTACTATTTGAAATGGACTAATAACTACTCGGTAATCATGCTCATCATCGCACTGCATGTGCCTGGTAGATGTGGAGCACTGAGGGATGAACGCATGTCGCGAACGTAAGATGGTGTCACAGGAGGGTGGTTTGGCAAGGCCATTCATCATGTCATTTCATACTTGCATTAATAAGAGTAGTTAGAATTGTTTGATTGTACTGCTTTACCATTACTGCTTAATTGAGTTGATAACATGTTAACCTATGCTTTACTGTTCCACTGAGTTGATCACTCACTCCCACGTTACGGGACGGTGTTGTACACACCAATCAGATTTGTTGAGTTTCAGGTGATGGCGATGCTTATGAAGCAGAGCCAGACTACTACTATGATGTTGAGGAGGAGTTCTCCTACATGTAACTCTCTGACAGGTCTATGAAGACCTGGTATTGTATTGACGGGGCTATGGTACTTTGGATAGAAGACATTACACTTACACATTTGGTATATTTTAAAAATGTACTTGAAATTTATTAACCTGGTAATGTTATCACACTCTGGAGACTCACCACAGTTTTTATATTTTATATATCTATCATAGTCTTCCGCTTACAATCTCACTTGTCTCTAGAGTATGATATGCTGTTTTGGCTTAATCTCACTCATGTTCAATGCACTAATACAGACAACATTCAATCATCATTCATTTTATTGCATAAGTGATGCGTTGGAACTCGGGAGTTGAGTTTATGCTCGACCCCCGATTTTCACGGCATTACATCAAGTGTAGGTGATTTTCAGAGAATTTTTTTGCATAGACATCCTCTAACTTTGCCCATAAATTAGCCGCAGTTTTCTCCCTCATGACATTGTAGAGAACCTCATCCGTAAGACATAAACGGATCGATGATAAAGCCTTCTTATCAAGAGTACTCCATTCATCATCAGTCATCATAGACTTTCGCTCCTCAAGAGCACCATCTTCGCCTTGCTTGATTAAGGAACTGATCATCTTAATCTTTCATAACTTAAAATTATTTTTTCCTGAGTACTTCTCAATATCATACCTAGTGGTTGCCATTATTACTAATCCGTCAGATTTAAATCTGTGCCCCAACGATTGCTCTGATACCACTTGTTGGGGATTTGAGCTGCGAAATCACACATATCTAGATCTAGGATAGCAATCCAATAGCACTAAGCACACACAAGAGAACACAAAGATTTAACGTGGAAAACCCTTGCGGGAAAAAACCACGGCACAAAGCGACAGATCTCCACTATGAAAGCATAAATTATAAAGAGAGAGGACTTACCCGATTCAAACAACCTCGAATCTTAACCTTGCTACACTCTTTGATAACCTTAGAACCCTTTAGGCAGCCTTAAAATACCTTAGAATAGCCATAGGGACCCCTATTTATAGTTTAGGAAACTCCACTTACGCACCTCCTTTAGAAAATTCCAGAAACCGCCTCAAATTTATGCAGTCCACGCAGGATCTACGTAACCTCAACTAGTCGAAGGAGGGCCTCGACTGGTCGAGCAACCCGCTCGACCGGTCAAGCCTGACCCTCGACTAGTCGAGCATCATGGACACCCAAAAAACTGAGCTCGCTGGATTTTAAGTCGAGCCGGCCTCGACTAATTGAGCAGCTCCTTCTACCGGTCGAGCAACCTTGAAGATTTAAGACATCAACTTTAACAACAAAACCTTCTTAGGGTTCAATTAATTGCCATCCAACTTGCTCATAAGGTCACGCAGACCAAGATGAAGGGAAACACAAATATAAGCTTGATCCAAAACTTCTATGGCCCCTACAAAGTTTTCAATGGTGATGGTTTAATTTATACTTTGTGGTCCACTTGAACCTTCAAACTGCCTCATTTTTGGGCCTATACCCTAAAATGATATGGTAAAATGGATGAATGGTACAGATAAAACCCATACATCATGGTGGCCTTTCAGAGCTCCTGTTCATTCCTAGATAGGGATGGCTAGGTGGTACCCCTTTGGCGTCCAACTCAAACCCTACAAATGGTGGGACCACGGTTGGATGTGTCAATAGATAAAGAATTAAGTGCTCTGACCCAGCATAATGTCTGTGTTATATCTACTCCGCCCATTAATTCGGCCATCCTGTTAGGATGTGGTCTCAAAAATTAGGTGGATTTAAAAATTCAAGTGGTCCAATTGAACGGCCATCGTTAAAAAACTTATTGGGTTCATAGGAGTTTGGAGGTTGATATTTCATGTAAATGTCACAATGGGCCCAGGAAGGTTCCAATGTGTAAGAAATCAATAACATGAAAATGAAAGGTCTCACCGTCAAGATCACCCTTCCCTATAATCATGCTGATGTGATGGCTAGGTGGGCCTTAACTATACGTTAAGTCAGAACATCAGTTGTCCATTGATTCCAATGTTGTTTAGACCATTAGAATTGCCGGACATTTTATGGATAGAATGCAGAAGTAAAAAGATCTGAAATCATGAAGAAAAAATGGCCATGATTATTTTGAATTTTCAATGGTTATTTCGACCTCACATAGTTGTACATGAGTTAAGCTTGGCATAACTCAGCTCGGCTCAACCAGTAGCTAACCCTAGCTTGAACTCAGCTCAACTCGGTCCTCGAGCTTGACTGGCCAGCTCGGCTTGGTTCGGTCAACAGTTTAGGCCAGTTAAAACCGAGTTTGAGCACGTGCAACATTTTCTCAAATACATAAAATCATCTTTAATTTCTCATAAAATGCAAAACAATAACAAGGGTTTATAATATTTCATCAAACACTAAGCGAGCAGCATGAGAATCAAGATATGAAGGTAGTTTTATAATAAAAAGTTATATATATATATATATATATATATTATATATATATATATATATATATATATATATATATATATATATAGTGCTTTGTTTCATATCCATTCCTTCCTTGCCACCAACCGATCCTGTGAAAAATGTATGCATCTGAAACAATACTTCGTTAAGTCATTTCATCAAACACTTGGTAAGCGGCGTCAATATCAAAATAACCGAGTCACCGAACCGGTTCGAGTTGAGGTTCGATCTGAGTCTAGTCGAGCTTGGGCAAGCTCAGCTCGAAAAATTTTTAAGCTCCAAAAACCAACTCAACTTGGTTCGAATCTAATTTTAAGTCGAGGCGAGTCAAGCTTTTTGGCGAGCGAACTCAACTCGTGTATAGCTTTAACCTCACTTATAGATGACACAATGACCAAAATACTCTTAGTTCAATGGCCGGGTTGGCCCACCTTGGGTTAGAGTTGAGCTGGGTGTCAGGCCTGAGGGTGACATTTGGCATGGACCCAATACAAGAGCCTGGCCCAACAACACATATTAGGGTTTAATTGCATGACGATGATTCTTAATCATAGCGGTGATACGCGAATTGGGTGGGCCCATCATAATATTCATGTAAAATTTACCTAGACCACCAGGTGGGTTGCCTCATTTTAGATTCGGGGCTAAAAAATTAGCTTCGTTGATGAATAAAATGGCACATGATTGAAAATAATGTTTTGGGCAATGCTCACCATCCAAACTATTTTCATTGGTTTGGCAACCTAAATCACTGGGTCATTTTGGCCCTTTGCTAAATTATGGTGTAAAATCTAATGATTTAAGTGGATTTCATACAATCATCAAGATGTGCTTTAAAGGTCTCTTTCTCAATTGTTTTCTTTGGTGTAACTATTGAGACTCAAATATTACATAATTTCCTTCATTTATATCTTGATTTTATGAACATGAATCAGCTTAATGTTCTATTTTACTCATATTTGTGTTGCATGGTTAATTTAAAGCTTGGATTGAAAAGTGTGCTAAAAGCATGAATTTGATGCTCAAGAATCACCAAGGCAAGGGATGGATCTTAGGAGACGAGATTGAAGAATTCACATGCCAAAGATCTAAGAAAACCAAGTGAGAAATAAAAAGAATCAAAGATTTGAAGTGAAAAAAAAAAAGGAATCGTGAAATCGTCCTGAAAAAATATTTTTTGAAACTCTGGGTTATTTTGGGAAACTGCGCAGAGTGAAGTCTATTTTAGCAAAATGCATAAATTTGAGGCGGTTTTTAGAGTTTTCCAACTAGGTGTGAAAGTTAGAGTTCTCCACTTATAAATAGGGCTTCCCAGGGCATTCCTAAGCATCACTCAAAGCATTCAAAAATAAAATTTAGGGTTTTTAGAGAGTTTTCAATTTTATTAAAGTTTTATAAATTGTTTTTTTTTCCTTTTAGATATTTTCTATTTGCATTTATTTCTTTCATATTGCTTTTCTATTTTATAATTTAATTATATTTTTCTAAGTTCCCTCTACCCCAAGCTAGAAGGGAAGTACATTGGTTTAATGTTTTCATAATTATGATGATTGATTGTTTTAATGATAAGAAGAATGGTGAATGCATGTTATCGGCTATTTAGGTTTAGTTTTTTATCCTCATGTGAGATCCATATGTTTCCATCATATGAGATCCACATTGACGGATAGGCTTACCCTAAATCAATTAGATTTCCTAGATGGGAAAGGTTCTCAACATGTTACATTTCTTTGATATTCGTTATCTTATAGATATGAATTCTTAAAATCACTGGCGCTTGAGAATATATATCAATGGTGTGAATCCATGATTTTCTAATATTTTATATCATTTATTTAAGATGTTTAAATTGTTTTATTTTTCGATTAGACCGACCATAGTGCTCGAATCCTAGTTGTGTTATCCAAGTCATCATGATTTTGGAACATTAACTTATGTGTGGAACTTTGAAGCTTGGGTGTTGTTTTAATTCAGTTGAATTACATCCATTCAAAACTCCTAAAATGAAATCATCAGTTTAGTTTTTATTACTTAGTTTGTTTTGCATTTGATTTTCTCCTTCTTACAATTCATCTCCTTGTGGGATCGACCCTGTATTCACGGAATATTACTTACGAACCTCTACACTTGGAGGCAAGCAATCAAGTTTTTGGCGCCGTTGTTAGGGAGAGACTGAGATAGATTAGATTTGTGCAAGATAGCTAAGGTAAGTTCTTTTCTAAGGTAAGTTCTCTTCTAAACCCTCCAAAATTTCTATAGATTTTCTGTTTTCTTTGAAAGTAAATTTAGTTGGGTCTTTCAAGCATTAACTGTGACATAAGGTTGCCCTGCTTGAGATTTTATCACCCAAGTTCTATGGTTGTCCTACAGTTGTTGTTTGATCACAAAGATCATCTACTGAATCTATTTTCTATATTAACATAGTTTAATTTCTTCATTTATTTTACTTTTGTTGATTTATTTTTAATTTTTGTTTTGTGGTTTGAACTCTTATGGTCGGCCCTGCCTCCTGGGTTGTTGATTTATTTTCTTTGTGGATTGTACCCTTATGATCGGCCCTGCTGCCTAGGTTGTTGATTTATTTTGCTTTGTGGATTGAACCCTTATGGTCGGCCCTGCCGCCTGGGTTGTTGATTTATTTTTCTTTGTGGATTGAACCCTTATGGTCAGCTCTACCGCCTGGGTTGTTGATTTGTTTTACTTTGTGGATTGAACCCTCATGGTCGGCCCTGCCGCTTGGGTTGTTGGTTAAGTTTTTATTTTTATTTTAAGTATTATACTTGCTATTTGATTTAGTGGTAGTTGTTGTGTGGTGTGGATGGTTTATGTCCCATTGGAGTATGAATCAAAACAATCGACTCTCCTCCGAAGGCGGACTAGTTCTAGGCCTTGATCATTCACTTAGAAGAGACACTCAACATCACTTGGATTCCATGGCAGATCTAGTTGATAATCCAAATCTAAATATGCCAGATCTAACTATAAATCAAAACAGTGAAAATCAACATAGTCCTCCTCTTGAGGATGAGAATGAAGTTCATAGGAATGTGTTAAATCAACCACGGACTTTACGTGAACGTCTACACCTTGAGAGATCAACTTTATCATCTTGCATAGTATTCCCTACTCACACAGGGAACATTGATTTTAAACCAGGTGTGATTCAATTGATACATAAATTTCATGGCTTGGATTCTGAAGGCCCCTACTTGCACCTCAAGGACTTTGAGGAAGTAATTGTAACATTACAAGTAAACAATGGTAATAGGGATGCACTTAAGCTTAGGTTATTCTCATTTTCTCTAAAGGATCGAGCCAAAACATCACTCAACTCTCTAAGACCGAATACCATCACTACATGACAAGCCTTAAGTAGAGAGTTTTTGAAAAAATTCTTTCCCGAGAACAAAACAAATGCACTTAAACAGGAAATCATGTCGTTCTCCCAAAAGGGGAATGAACTGTTTATCCAATCTTGGGAGCGCTTCAAAGACCTTCTACTTACTTGTCCACATCATGGTTATGAACTATGACACGTGATTGATGCGTTTCGAAAGGGGTTCACCATGGATACCTGTCAGTTCATAGAGATGATGTGTGGTGGAACCTTTCTTGACAAAGATCATAATACGGCTTGGGATTCTCTAGACATGTTAGTAGAGAATACGCAGACATGGGATGTCTCTGCTAAACCAGACCAAACTAGACCCATTCCTAGAGAGAAAGCGGGGATGTATGTCCTAAGAGAGGAAGACGACCTTAATGCAAAATTCGCTACATTGGCTAAAAAGGTCGAAGTCTTGAAAATTAGGAAGGTTAATATGGTTAAAGAAAACACTTCCTTACGTAATTTTTGTAGCATTTGTGGTTATGCAGACCATGACACAAAGGATCGTCCAATAATCCCAGTTGTACAAAATATCACACATGAGCATGAGCAAGCAAATGCTATAAATAACTACCAAAGATCAGTTATGCAACTAATGGGAAAACACGTATAATCCAAATTGGCGTAACCATCCTAATCTTAGTTGGAGGAATGGACCACAAATTAATGCACCCAATGTACCTCAAAGCCCTCTACAAAATAACTTCTTTGGGGTACCTAACAATGCACCATATGTGCCCTTATCAAAGCGATCATCTGTGGAGGATGCAATGACCGCATTCATGAATCTCAAGCTCAAATGAATCAGTCTTTAATCCAATCAAATTAGGAATTAAAGGCGACCGTGGCTAGGATTGAAACTCAACTAAATGATAGGGAAAAAGTCACCCTTACTTCTCAACCTGTGCCAAACCCTAGAAATACACATTTCATTGGAGACTCAAATCCAAGCGATCTACATCATGAACAAGCTAAGGTCATCATTACCTTGAGAAGTGGAAAAGAGGTCGATAACAAAATGCAATCAGTAGAAATACCGAAGGATGAGCCACCATCTCAAAAGAATGATGAACCAGCAATGGTTCAAGAGCCACAAAAAAAAAAAAAAGGATAAAGAGACTAAGTCACATGGGCCTCCAATTCCGTTCTCATTTAGACTTCAGAACCCAACTGTCCCCATGAAATATCAACAGGTGTTGGATGTGCTCCAAAAGGTTACTATCAATATTCCTCTGTTTGATGCCATTAGACAAATTTCATCATATGCTAAATATCTCAAGGACTTATGCACTGTAAAGAGGAAATTAAATGTGCACAAAAAGGCCTTCCTCACCGAGAAAGTGAACGTTATCATTCAACAAAGGGCCGTACCCAAATACAAAGACCCGAGAAGTCCCACTATTCCTTGTATTATTGAGAATTTCCAAATTGAGCATGTTTTGCTAGATTTAGGTGTAAGTGTCAACTTAGTACCTTATTCGGTTTACAAACAAATGGGGTTAAGCGAGCTTAAACCAACCACGATTATACTCCAACTCATTAACTGTTCCATTAAGGTACCAAGGGGAATTTTAGAGGACATGCTAGTCCAAGTGGAGAAATTCTACTTCCCCATGGATTTTATTGTACTAGACACTGAACCATGTGTAAATGCTAGCGCTAAGTTCCCATCATTTTAGGCCGCCCATTCCTAGCAACTTCAAATGCAATAATAAATTGCATGAATGAAATGATGAACTTGTCTTTTGGTAATATGACTCTAGAACTAAATATTTTTAATCTATGTAAGCAGCTCATTGACAATAATGAGATCCATGAGCTGAATTTCATGGACTGCTTGATAGAAGAAGAGGAATTGGAACTTAGTCTGACTAAGGAATTTATTCAAGTTTTTAGGAACTTGAAAATTTCTGATTTAGAAAAAGTGCTTGCTGAAATTTATGATGATAATGAGAGTACTACTACTCAGGACATTGGTATGTACCAATGGAGACTGTGCACTCAAATCCTATTTATTGAGGACTAGCAACCTCTACCATCACCAACCAATGTTCCAAAGCTTGATTTAAAACCACTACCAAATGAGGTAAAAATAAAACTTATCCTGTGGTGATCTTTTCATTTTTAGACGAGGATCAAGAGATTAAATTGTTAAATGTTCTAAGGGACCACAAAGGAGCCTTGGGCTGGACCATTTCTAACATCAAGGGTTTAAGCCCTTCCATTGCACCGATCGGATCCACCTTAATGAAGACGCCAAACCAATTAGACAACCTCAAAGGCATCTCAATCCAAACATGATGGAAGTTGTAAAAAATGAGATGATCAAATTATTGGATGTGGGAATCATCTACCCAATATCTGATAGTGTTTGGGTGAGTCCAACTCAAGTAGTTCCAGAGAAATCCAGAATAACTATCATGCAAAATTTTAATAATGAACTCATACCAACATGTGTCACCACTGGTTGGCGTGTTTGCATTGACTATAGAAAATTAAATACGGTCACAAAAAAAGACCATTTCCCTCTACCATTCATTGATCAAGTTTTAGAGAGGGTAGCAGGTCACTCCTTTTATATTTTTCTTGATGGATATTCCGGATATAACCAAATAAAGATAGCCCTGGAAGACTAAGAGAAAACCACGTTCACTTATCCATTTGGCAGGTTTGCTTTCAAACAGATGCCATTTGAATTGTGTAACGCCCCAACAACTTTCCAACGGTGTATGTTAAGTATTTTTTCAAATAAGGTTGGAAAGTTTCTTACGGTTTTCATGGATGACTTCTCTGTATTTGGGAGTAGTTTTGAGGAATACCTCTACAATTTATCTCTTATCTTGTCTAGGTGTGAAGAGAATCACATTGTCTTAAATTGGGAGAAATGTCATTCCAAAAATGGAATCAAGGTAGATCGCTCAAAATTAGACATTATAACTAATCTACCTATCCCCCGAACTGTTAAAGATATTAGATCACTTCTAGGGCATGCTGGTTTTTATAGAAGATTCATCAAGGACTTTAGTGTCATTACTAGACCCTTGACTAATCTTCTCCAAAAGTATGTCCCATTTAAGTGGACAGATGAGTGTACAAGTGCCTTTAATAAAATTAAATCATTCTTTACCACTGCACCTATTATGCATCCACCAGATTGGACACTTCCTTTTGAACAAATGTGCGATGCAAGTGATTATGCCATAAGGGCTGTTTTGGGCCAAAGGAAAGATATACGGCCTAAGTTATTCACTATGTGAGTAGAACTCTAAACTTGGCTCAAGTGAATTACTAAACAACTGAAAAGGACTTGCTTGCAGTAGTTTTTGCTTTGGATAAGTTTAGGTCATACTTGGTGGGATCCAAAGTGGTCATTTTTACGGACCACTTGGCTCTGAAATATTTGCTATCTAAGAAGGATGCAAAGCCGAGACTTTTGAGATGGATCCTCCTACTCTAAGAATTTGACTTAGAGATAAAAGATAAGAAAGGAGTAGAAAATGTAGTGGCCGATCACCTTTCCACATTGGTGTTGATGACTCCACTAAGGAGATGCATATCCAGGACACTTTCCTTGATAAACAATTATTTGCGATCTCCAAATTGCCTTGGTATACGGATATAGTGAACTATCTTGTAACGGGAAAAATATCATATCATTGAAAGTCACAAGATAGGAAGCGTTTTGAAACCGAGGTTAGGAACTTCTTCTGGGATGACCCGTATTTATATAAATATGAGACTGATCAGATTTTTAGAGTTGTGTCTTAGAGAATGAACTTCAGAGTGTTATTTTCTTTTGCCACATGGAAGCATGTGGTGACCATTTTTCTGCTAAGAAAACCATTGCAAAAATCCTACAGTGTGGTTTTTATTGGCCCACCATGTTTAAAGACACCCATGCTTTTTGTGTTACTTGTGATAGATGTCAAAGGTTGGGAAGAGTGTCTCAGCGCAACATATGCCTTTATCCCCAATTTTACCATTAGAGATTTTTTATTATTGGGGTATTGATTTTATGCGCCCATTTCTATCTTCTTTTGGATTTCTTTATATATTGGTTGGTATGTACTATGTTTCAAAGTGGATTGAGGCAGTTCCAAGTAGGACCAATGATAACAAAGTAGTCATACGATTCCTCATGGAAAATATTTTTTCTAGATTTGGAACTCCAAAGGCCATTATTAGTGATAGCGGGTCTCACTTTTGCAGTATGACATTTGAGGCTTTAATGAAGAAATATGACATCAAGCATAAAGTGAGCACCCCATACCACCCACAAATGAGTGGGCAAACTGAGATTTCTAATCGAAAAATCCAACACATTTTGGAGAAAACTATAAGACCTGATAGGAAGGATTAGTCCCTTAGACTATCCGACGCTTTATGGGCTTATAGGACTGCTTATAAGACCTCGATTGGAATGTCCCCATACAGATTAGTGTATGAGAAGGCTTACTACTTGCTTGTGGAATTGGAATATAGAGCATACTAGACAATAAAAAGAGTTAAACTTTGATATGGATCAAGCAAGTGGATAAAGAAAATTAGAGTTGAATGAATTAGAGGAGCCGATGAAAGAATCCTATAAAAATTCTAAAATCTACAAAGAAATGACCAAAGCTTTCCATGATAAAAATATTTTTAGGAAAATTTTTGAACCTCAGCAAAAGGTCCTATTGTACAATTCCTGTCTCTAGTTCTTTCCAGGAAAGTTAAGATCAAGATGGACAAGCCCCTTCATTGTGAAGAATGTTTATACTCATTGGGCTATTGAAATTGAGAATCCACGTAATGGTAATGTGTACAAGGTTAATGGTCAGATATTGAAGCTTTATGTGAAAAACTTTCATTTGGGAGAGGAGTCTGTCTCTCTTTATGAGTCAGAATATTCGGATTGATGCTCCTAATCTGACGGAGCATTTGTGTAGGATTTTTATAATATTCAAATTTTTTTAGTGTCACTTAGCAGGTGAGTTTTTCATGGCAGGTATTATCCACCATTTCTTTTATTTTTATTGTTCTCTGCATTACATGTATCATTACATTGGGGACAATGTAGATTTTATGTTGGGGAATGTGGATAGTCATCCATGTGAGTTTATTTATTTAGGTTTCAGTTTATTTTTTAGGTTTAAGTTTATTTTTTAGGTTTTTGGGGAAATTTTTTCAACATTTTCAAAATAATATGTTTATATATAAGAATGTGAATATGATATTATGTGAATTCCAAAGGCAAAGTTAATACTTAGTCTAGGTTGATAGTAGTCAGAATTCTGATAACTAAAAATTATAGACTTGAGTTCGATTATCTAATCATTAGTTTAAAGTGAGTTGTAATTTAGTGTATTGAATTCATAATACACCATAGCTAACTAAGTGAAGAATAAGATATGTGAACTAGAATAACAAATTTTGATTCAAAGAAGGTTGAATGAACTAGTACTATTGATATATGCTTAAAAGAGAGAATATTGAAGAAAAAAAGAAAAATAAAAAACCATTATAGAGCATGAATGTAATGACCATAACAATCGTATCAGTAATCCGGAGTAAAGATACCTAAGTATCCATTACTGTTACCATTACAAGTACGATACCTTAGGTGATGAAGCAAACCCAGTGGGAATCTTCATTTAAGGGTGTCTATAATAATGAGGATATGATGATAAAAGAATAAATGACATGAAGGAAATGAGAAAACTAGAGATTTCATATTCTTGGGATGATTAAAAGAAGTTAGAATAGGGAATATACATATTTCTCAAAGTTAGACTAGTGTCACCAAACACCTAAGTATATTGGATCATAACTATTCTAAAATTTGATTAGGTCTTTGAACTCAAGGATGTAATGGATTAAGAAATTAAATTTTAACTAACTTCAGACTTAGGGTAAGTATTGTTTTGTTTTTGGATTCATACGATGAATGGAGGCATAATTGTAAAAAAAATTTAGTGTTGAACTATTTTTCATGTTTTCAATGTTTGTGAGTAACATTTCTTGAAACCCTTACTAGACTATAACTCGTCCACTAGGGGAAACCTAGAGGTTTAAAGACTTATTGTCACACCCCAAACTTAGAGAATGGGCTCACAGAATTCCCGTTCACCGAATTCGGCGCCGATAGCCTCCGTAGTGCCCCATTCTCGGCTCCCGGCACCCATATGCCAGATTCCGATCTTGGGATCCTACAAGGAGGATTTCAATATGATTTTTTTTTGTAATGGAGTATAACCACAAGCATAACCAAGTCACAAAACAACATCACCACATATCCACTATAATGAAACATTTGAGTACAATGCGGAAAGGGAAATACAAGATGATCAAAAGCTCCAAAATAATCTGTCACGTGCTCTTGCCTCAGCGCTGCTGCGATCCGACACCACCTGCATGCAACGGTCATGCATAAGCTTAAGAAAAGCTTAGATGGTGGTGTAAGTGTTGCGCAAGGCAAGTGCCAAGTATGCAATATCAGAGTAATGCGAAAATATGCTGGTAAGTCCACGAATAATATCAGCCGTACCAAGGCTATACGATGCAAGACATGAATGCTATCGACCATACCAAGGACATGCGATCCGAGGCCTATTGTAATGCCCTGAAAATCGGGGGTCGAGTAGCAACTCAACACCCGAGTTCCAAAACATCACTTATGCAACATAAAGCTTATGATTGAATGTTGTCTGTGTTAGTGCATTAATCATGAGTGGGATTATACTAAAACAGTAATTCATACTCCAGATCAAGTTATAAAACGCAAGTGGAAGACTGAAAGATATATATAAATGTATTAGTGATGAACACCTTACTGAGTTGCTACTATAATCGGTCTCCAGAGTATGAACACCTTACTGAGTCACAATCGGTCTCCAGAGTATGAACACCTTACTGAGTCACCATATACATGTATTAGTTTCAAAATCAAAATGCCAAAAAATGGTACAACTATAATGGTAAACCCTGTAGCCCCGTCATCTGAATGGGCTAAGCGAAGCCTCCAGAGAACTGCATGTAGGAGAACTCGTCCAGATCATCGTAGTAGTCAGGCACAGCCTTCTGCGTCTCGTCAACACCTGCATCTAAGACAGGGTCTGGTTGGTGTATACAACACCGTCCTGTAACGTGGGAGTGAGTAGCTAACTCAGTGGAACAATAAAGCAAGGTTAACATGTTATCAATTCAGTCAAGCAGTAATAATAAAGCAGTTCAGTCAAATAATCCTAATTACTCTTATTAATGCAAGGATGAAATGTAGTCATGATGCATGCCCTCGCCAATGCTCCCTCGTGCGACACCATCTTACGTCCGCGGCATGCGTTCATCCCTTAGTGCTCCACAACGCCAGGCACATGCAGTACTATGTTATGAGCGTGATTACCGAGTTGTTATTAGTCCTTTTCATACAGCAGTATTGGAAAACTAAGGTACCTCCCTTATATCATTCCCAAATAATGATCCATTCTAGGATCGTCAGTCCTAGATAATCTCATACGAAGATGCAGTTCTAGGTCGCTGTAAAGGGCTACCAGGGCTGTTACACACACTCGTTGCACCGTTTCCCCATCACCTTATCAATACAGGCCTAGTTTATACTTTGTTTACAAAGGAAAGACTCGTCGAAGTATGCTCGAGGTCACTACAAAGGGCTGTCAGGGCTGTTACACGCAATCGTTGTACCACTCTCCAATCACCTTATCAGTGTAGGCCAACAGCTCGAATACAGTGTCCCATACCACATATTCGGCTCACGAGTCTGGGTTGCTCACTGGTCACTACGGGGAGGCACATCGCCCCAGCGTAGGCCGACAGCTCGATCACGGTGTCCCATACCACCATTCCCGGCTCATGAGTCTTAGCGGATCGAGGTACCAAGGTTAAGCGGGATTCACTGGTGAGTTAGGTACCTTAGGTTCAAACAGAGGCGTCCATACATGGTGAACATACATCGGCAAATTGGGTTACTTGACGAGCTCGACTAGCACGAGCGCACGTTAAGTTGAGCGACATGAAGTGCGCAAACACTCCGTGTAGCCTAACCACTGCCGACAACTTTAGTGCGACTCGGGTTCGTCAAACCCATCTTAAGTGGCGAATAAATCTCAGCCATGAACTCAAGCCTGTTACCGATTGCCTGGACTATATCATAGCCCCACTTTCACTTCATTCCAACAGGTAATCATAAAATACAGTCAAAACAGTAATGAACAAATAATTCAATTCATACAAGCATGTGACCATGTTGAGAAATGTAACACAAACATGATTTGCACACACATTCATTACACGAATAAAACAGACATCATAATGTATCATACATGGAGGAAATCATATACATAATTAAGGTAACCGAGATTTATATCTCAGCCCTCATACAAAACTACTATTAGTAATACTTAGCACATTCAGACATTTCTACAAACATTTAGACTAAATACATCATCATACATGATGTATGTGGTTTACACATATATGAGGTCAACTCCTTTCACTAGGGAGTTTCCCCATAAACCACATGCATGCATATACCCACGACGGATGATCATGGCATGCACAAATCCGGGTTCCATATTCATTTAAGCATTTCCACAAACACTTGGGCTACACACTTTATCACATATAGTGTGTATTTGCCGTGACGTGATTTTAGGGCAAGTCATTTCGCTAAGGAGTTGTCGCACATGTTTAAGCATATATTCACGATAAATAAACATGCTAAGCACAAATCCAAATTCTAAACATATTCAAATATTTCAACACATACATAGAATACACTATATTACACATAGTTCATATACAACTGAAACATGAAAAGGACGTCGCATTTTGCATGTGAAATAGCACCCATAACAAGAATAAATCATTAACCAACATTGCAAGCCTTGAAAACTATAACCTATACGTCTAAAGTCCGCACCTTACGCCGTAGAAGTGTAACGAATTCAATAGAATCTCTAAGTCTTCGTCTACGGCGGTACAACAACCTATAGCATGAATTAAGTCAGCTATCTCGCTACTTGTAACAGTTGAAACCCTAGAACAAGTTAGGGTTAGGTTTTCTTACCTAAGTACGTCGACAGAATCACCGGAATAACGATTAGAAAGCGATGGTCAAGCACGTATAACAGTGGGATAGAGTATCAGGAAGATGCTCTCACTTCACTCACACTTTCTCTCTCTCACCTAAGTTTTCTCAAATTCGTATGGGCTGAATAAGAGAGGGCTTAAGGTCCTTATATAGGCCCAGAACTCACAAAAATAGACTCAAGGCCATGGTATACTTACGTTATGTCCAAATACGGACTGTTCCATCTTAACGGAACACTTCTGGAGCCCCCCTTGAGCCAAAGGTCGGACTTAAGCTCACTGACCTTGGATTTAGGTCAAGTTAATTTTTCGTTCCAGTCGGGTTCCCAGATCACACGTGGCGGACCAGTTTCAGTTCAACGGTCACTGAAACTCGATCAGGGTTACAAGTACACAGACATGTATGGGAAATGTTCCCTGATCCGAGGATGTATTTGGGTTAGATTCCGACGCTCTGATTGCTTATATTTGGCCCGCAAGCGACAAGTCTCAGATTACTTAAATTAGATTTAATTTCTAAAGAAAACCATGTTTTCTCACATTCCTCGCTTCGGGCTCAAGCGAATAGCCCTGGGACACTATCTGGTTTTGACTTTCGAGATGGTTGTCAAGCCCAGCAAGGCGGTCATAATTCTATAACCTCGTATTATTTAGACTTTCGATGTGCGGTCCAGATCTGACACGGAGTTTCGTGATGCTCCCTAGAGCAAGCCGGGTAATGAGATTGATCCTAGATTTTTGGGTAATGTAGCGTCAACGATTCCACAAGTTTTGGGTCTTGCAGATCGTATTAAAAGTGATGAGTGCGGATTTCGTATGTAATCTAGTTTAACACTAGTTAATCCTCGTCTAATTTCTAAAGGATTTGGTCTTGAGTGATTTCTGCCTGAGGTGGTACTCGGGCCTTTGTACGGGATTTTCCGATTTAGAAAATTCTGAAGACGATATGGCTCTTTTAGCAAAGAAATTTTACAAGATTTTCAAAAGCAAGAAAATGGTAGATCTTCAAAAATCAAATGATAAGAAAAGATCTAAACCTAGATCCAAAAATTGGAAGTCTTTGAAAGATAGTCAATGTTACAACTGCCAAGAGTATGGACACTTAGCAAACAAATGTCCTAAAAAGGACAAACCAAAAAGAAAGGGTATGTTGGCTACATGGGATGAATCATCTGATTCTGAAGCTTCTTTTGAATCAGAAGATTCTGAAACTGAGTCGGGCAATGAAGTTAAAGCCCTTATGATTCTAGCCAAATTCACATTCTCAGATAATGATTAAACAAGTGAAGAAAATTTGAACAGTGAATGTGAAAATGAAGAAAATCTTCAAGATGCTTATAACGCCCTATACAAGGAAAGTTGTAAAATTGCTGTCAAACTTAAACTTCAAAAGGAAAAAATTCTTAAACTCAAAGAATGTTTTGAATCACTTGTTTTATAAAAATCTCAAATTTCAAATTGTTTTGAAAAATCAAAATGCGATTTAGAATTCAAAACCTCCCTGATTGAAAATCTGAAATCTGAAAATGAGAAACTTAAAAATGAAGTATCTTCTCTTCTGAGTTTAAAGGACAAATGGAGATATGCCCAAGGTGATCCAAAGTTAGAAAAATTATTATCCAGATCAAGAAAATGTGGCAATCAATCCGGTTTGGGCTATGATAAGAATATATCTTCTAAACAAAAGTATACTTCTCCCAAGTTTGGAAAGGAGAGTCCTCAAACTCAAAAGGGAAAAGTACTTACCAAGTTTTTCTAAAACTTTTCAAAAACCTAAAAGCAACCATGTTAATTTTAAAAATCAGAACTGAAACCCTCTTGCTGAAAAGATAGCTAATTTACTCAAGGAGCTCTTAAAATCTAACTCAGTAGGTCATTCTTACAACAACAGACAGAAGAAGACCAACTATACTCCTAAACCCAAAACAGTTCTGAAATGGGTTCCTAAAGTTGCCTGCTTGGTTGCTCACACCGCTTTCAAAGCAACAAGCCATTCAAAGTGGTACCTAGATAGTGGATGCTCCAGGCATATGACTGGTGATAAAGGTTTGTTCACCGATCTCAAAGACATGACTGATGGTTCAGTCACATTTGGTGATGGCAGCAACTGCAAGATTATGGGCCAAGGTACGGTTCATCTCTATAACCTTCCTTTGTTTAAAAATGTTTTATATGTAGAAGGTTTGAAACATAACTTGCTAAGCATATCTCAAATATGTGATAATAACCATAGTGTACGATTTTCTAATCAAAGCTGTGAGATTTTAAACAACAAGGGTTCAATAATACTAACTGGACATAGAACCTTTGAAAACTGTTATATTGTTAGCGAATCCAGCTCATCTAATCAATCATGTTACATGGTCCATACAAACGAGACTGATTTATGGCACAAACGTCTTGGACATGTACACTACCGAAATCTATATAGATTGAGCAAACGGGAACTTATAAAAGGTTTACCCAAATTATAAAAATTAGATAAAATATGTGGTGAATGCCAGATTGGCAAACAAACAAGGAACTCACACAAAAAGGTGAATTTCAATACCACATCAAGACCACTCCAGCTTCTTCATATGGATCTAGTAGGACCTACCAGGATGGAAAGTCGAGGTGGCAAAAAATATATCTTGGTAATTGTAGATGACT
Organism: Magnolia officinalis; assembly: GCA_021015155.1. NCBI lineage: Eukaryota > Viridiplantae > Streptophyta > Magnoliopsida > Magnoliales > Magnoliaceae > Magnolia > Magnolia officinalis. Next base: position 43,951,844 of record JAJHSJ010000012.1, read on the forward strand.
TTACCAAATATACTTAGGTAATCTTCTTAAGGGACAAATCTGAAACCCTTGAAGAAGTAAGAAAAGTTCTCAAAAGGATTCAAACTGAAAAAGGTTCTCAAATCAGTAAGATTCTTAGTGATCATGGATCTGAATTTGAGAATAGCGGTTTTGAGAAGTTCTATAACGACTAGGGAATATTACATGAATTCTCAGCACCCAAAACTCCACAACAAAATAATATAGTGGAAAGGAAAAACAGAGTACTTCAAGAAATGGCTAATATCATGTTGAATAGCATGAAACTCTCTAAGAATCTTTGGGCTGAAGCAGTCAATACAGTTTGTTATATTATTAATCGGGTTTACACTAGTAAAAGTAATAATAAAACGGCTTATGAAATGTGGTTCGATATAAAGCCTACTGTCAAATACTTTCGAATTTTTGGCAACAAGTGTTATATTTTACGAGATCGTGAAAATCTGGAAAAGTTTGATACGAAGAGTGATGAAGGGATATTTTTAGGATATTCTTTAAACAGTCGTGCTTATAGGGTACTGAACAAAAGGACCGGTGTGATTCAAGCGTCCATCAATGTGGTCATTGATGATCACTTAAACACACCAGTCTCAAGTTCAGATAATGATGAAATTCTTGTAATTGATAAACCTGATACTTCATCTAATCAGACTGATTCTGAACTAAGGACTATTAAAGATCATCCAACTACACAGATTCTTGGAAACCCTCTCACTAGTGTTCGTACTCGTAGACAACTTGAGGATATATGTAATTACGCATGTTTTACATCCCAGATAGAACCATCTAACGTAAAAGAAGCTCTTGCTAATGAAAACTGGAATGTTGCGATGCAAGAAAAGCTTAACCAATTTGTGAGAAATGATGTTTGGTATCTCGTACCTAGACCTAAAGATAAACACTTCATTGGAACCAAATGGATTTTCAAAAAAAAGTCTGATGAGCTTGGTAATATAATTAGAAATAAGGCTAGGTTAGTGGTACAAGGTTACACTCAAATTGAAGGTATTGACTATGATGAAACTTTGCACCAGTAGCCCGTCTTGAATCAATTAGACTCTTTATATCCATTGCATGTTTTAAAAAGTTCAAGATTTACCAAATGGATGTAAAAAGTGCGTTTTTAAATGGCGATTTGCATGAGGAAGTCTATGTTGAACAACCAATGGGTTTTGAAGATCCCAAAAATGCCGATCATGTTTATCGACTTAAAAAGGCACTCTACGGTTTAAAATAAGCTCCTAGGCATGGTACGAGAAACTAACAAAGTTTCTATTAAGCCATAATTTTCAAATGGGATGTGTTGATAAAACTCTGTTCATTAGAAAACATAATGAGCACATCTTATTAGTACAAATCTATGTTGATGATATCATTTATGGATCTACCTGTACTGACATGACTATTGAGTTTGCAGATTTGATGAAATCTCAGTTTGAAATGAGCATGGTTGGGGAATTGAATTATTTCCTTGGGTTGCAAGTAAAGCAACAACCTGATGGAATGTTCATATCTCAGTATGCTATGAATCTAATTAAGAGATTTGGATTTGAGAATGGTAAGAATTTCGATACTCCTATGAGTACAACTTTGAAACTCTCAAAAGATTCTGCAGGTAAAAATGTAGATCCGAAATTATATCGAAGTACGATTGGTAGTTTAATATATTTAACTGCTAGTAGACCTGATATTTCTCTAAGTGTTGGTATTTGCGCAAGATATCAATCTGATCCAAAAGAATTACACTTGACTGTTGTCAAGCGGATTATTAGATATGTCGCAAGTACTGTTAATCTCGGTCTCTGGTATCCTCATGAGACTAATGTTTAATTAGTTGGATACTCGGATGCTGACTGGGCTGGTAATCTAGATGATAGAAAATCAACCAGTGGTGGTTGCTTTTATATCGAAAATTGTTTAGTTTCCTGGTTTAGTAAGAAATAAAATTCTATATCACTTTCAACAGCTGAAGCTTAGCATATCGCAGCTGGTAATGCATGTACGCAGCTTGTTTGGATGCAACGAATCCTAAGTAATTATAGAATTAAACAGGATTCTATGTTATTACATTGTGATAATTCCAGTGCCATAAATATTTCGAAAAATCCTATTTAGCATTCTCGTACTAAGCATACTGACATTAGATTTCATTATATTAGGGAATTAGTAGAAGAAAAAGTTATGTATCTCTGGAATATATCCCTACCGAGGATCAACGAGCTGACATTTTCACTAAACCGCTTGACAAAAGCAGGTTTAAAAAGATGAAATTTGATCTTGGCATGTGCATTTTAAAATGATTATTTATGCCTACTTGTATCATAGTGTATATATTTGCTAGTTTGAATTTCAATTTTTTGGTTATTATGCAAGAAATCTGAATTTTTGGCCGGTACTCGACCAGTCGTAAGTATACACGACCAGTCGTACTTCGACCGCATATCCACGACTAGTCGTAGATCGCAGTGAATTACTTAAAAATTGGGGATTTCACTTCTTTCTCATTCCATTTTCACTCTCTAAGGAGCCGAGCCTCGACTAGTCGAACCCATTGTTACATTTCTTCAAGGTTAGTGCTCCATTTACGTTTTTCTTGCAAATCTGTATCTAGATTGCTTCCTTTTCTCTCTTGGAGCTTTCTATTTTGGAATTCGTTGTGATTTGAGGTTTTTCTTTTGCAAAATATGATTTGAGCAAACCCTCTTCTCAAACCTTTACAACTTTTTCTTTTCTTGAAATCTTTGTTGCAAATGGCTTCTAGAGGAACGAAAACAACAACCCGTGGTCCGTCTTCTTCTTCCAGATCAACCCCGATTGCTAAACGTTATCTTCGGCCTCCCGATGATGATCCATCTTATGTTCGGGACATCAGATTACGCAATGTTATTGTTGAACACCCTATTTTCATTGATCATGTTGCACCTTTTGACATCCTTCCTATGCTTAAATCTGTAGGTTGGGATAACTTATTACATTGGGGTAGGCCAGCATACCGGTCCATTGCCCAATCCATGTTTGCATGTATTAGTGCTTTTTCATTGGATGAGTTAACATTTAAAATATCTACTAGAGAATGGCCTTTTGACGTTGATCGTCATTTGATTTCAGCTCTTATGGACATTCCAGTGAATGATGAGGGTATTCCTATCCATAATTTGATTGATAAACCCTCAGTTTCTGAAAAACGTATGCTCACTAGAGACTTGTGCAACATGGATGTTCAATGGACACATAAAGGGAATGCGCTTCCCGCAAGGTATTTGTTACCTAAATACAGAGTTCTCCACAAAATCTTTGTGTCTAATCTGTATCCTCGTTCGGGTAATAAAACCGATTCGACTTCATATATGGTTCGTGTTATCCATGTTGTTGTCAGTGGTACTCAGATTTGTTTACCATCCTTAATCTGTCATTTCATTCTTCAGTTTAGACTTCATCCGGGTCACAGTGACATTCCTTTTGCCTATTTGATGACTGTGTTGGCTACACATATGTTAGTCGATATGCCGGTTGGAGAGACACCTATCCATCATCTGATTTTCAACAATTCTAATATCAATAAGATAAAGCTGGATTTCCATCCTGACCAAGGTGGTGGTGGTGGTCATGCTGAACATGAGGGAGAAGCTGGTGATCTTCCTCCTGATGACATAAATATGGATGACATCTTTAAAGAACTTAAATATGATTCTACGAATGATTCAGATTTTGTACCATCTGATGTTGATGCACGTCTGAGTGCATTGGAGGATAAAGTTGATAATATAAATGTTAAGATGGAAAACATGTCTGTTGCTCATGATTTACAATTCAAGTACATGCGCAAATATCTTAGGCGCTTGAACAAGGGGATGCATAAACTTGATCCATCTATCCCTGCTCCTTCTTCTGGTTCAGATTAATGTTTAAGTTGTTCAAGTTGTAATAACTTTACTATTATAGTGTTAGCTTTGCTTAAACTCAGTATTTGATTTCTGTGAGTTAATTATGCTTTTATCTCATATCTTGTCTATTTGTTCCTTGTTTTCCTTTGTCCTCTTATGACAAAAAGGGGGAGAATGGATATGTTTCACTCATTTGGATATGTTTTATTCAGGGGGAGTTTTGTATGTCTTATAAAGACATGTATGGAGAATGGATATGTTGAATATTTGCATATTTGCAAGTTCATATTAACTGATGACAACTGGTGCATGATTCGTTACTCAGATATTCTGTATTCTATGCATGATTTGTTACTCAGATATTCTGTGTTCTATAAACATATCTTGGTAGTGTGTTTTGTCACTAATTTGACAAAGGGAAAGATTGTAAGTGCTATAGTTTATATCCCTTTATGTTGTCAAATTTGTGGTGCTAAAGACACTGGTATGTAACTCATTATGTGAAGCTCTGCTCAAGATCAAACAAAGATCTGCTCAAGATCAACTTTGATGAACAAGCAATGCTCATAAGTGTACAGAAGAAAGTTTTACTCAATTTCAACTGTGATTGACAAGTATTGCTCTCAAGTCAAGACATTGCAAGATGTCAAGAAGCTTACAAGTTCGATCGTAAAGAACTCAAGATACTTTCAAGGATTAGCTACAACAAGACTTCAAGGTTTACTACTTTTAAAGGTCACTTGTCCATAAGTTTCAATGTCCTTACTTCACGATTGAGGTTTGACTGACCTTAGGTTGACCTTTAGAGTAGGCAATTTTGGATACATAAGTCATATGTTTGATTTACATGAGTTTGGTCAGTTCTAAGACTAGTCCTAGACTTTGTTCGATTAGTCTTAGCACTGCTTCGACCTGTCTAAGAAATTCCTGGATCAGTCGTAAGTTTGTTACAAAATTCGGATATTTTCTGTTAGGCTTCGACTAGTCCTGAGGTCTGTTCGACTAGTCAAAGGAACAGTGTCGACTGCATCTAAGACCAGTCGAAAACCTACGACTCAAAGTCCAGCGCTGAAATTTGGATCCTACGACCAGTCGAAGGAAACCTACGACCAGTCGAAGGATACCTTCGACTAGTCGTGAAACGGTCAAATCTTATCACGCCCGAATTTTCAAATATCTGTTGGTTCTACGATTAGTCGAAGAGCTCCTTAGACCAGTCGAAAACGTGATTTGCTCACCTATAAAAAGAGCACGAATCTCAGAAGAAATAAATTAATTCAAGCTAATCTAATTCGGCCTTCTGAGAGATAGTTATGTGCTCCATCAAAGCTAAGTGTGCTTATTTAATATTCTCTTTCTTTAGCTTTATTTGATTGATTTTGTTTCTAGCATTCCAATCATATATGAAAAGAGGAATTGTTGTTTTCCTTCTTTTGGAATCAAAATCAATTAAAGCTAGCCCGTTGATTTTAATTTAAAATCTATTAGAACCTAGAACCATTATAAAATGAGTATTGGACATTAATCTTGGACATTCAAATTTCTACTCCAATTTGGTTCTTCCGGACTGCTACAACGAAGGAGATAATCAGGTATTTTACATTTGTTGTAAATTCTGTTTGGTTTTCTTTTGACATTTGCCAGAAAAATCTCATTGTATTGGTTATTTGAGGAGAGCCAGAAAACTCAGAAGTGGAGTTTTTTTTTTTTTTTTTTTTTAATTGTGTAAGCCCACAGATAAAGACACAATTGTGAAGGTTTTTAGGTGAACCTGGGAAAACCTATTTTTGTTAGTGAACGCTAATATCCCCTGTGTGAGGATATTAACAGTAGAGTAGCTGTGTGGCTGTTGTTGAACAGTTGGTGTACACACAGGCGAACTACTATAATCCCTTATGTTTTGTGGTTGTTTGATTTTCATTTCATATCTTTAATTATTCAGTGTGGGATGTATATGTGGATGTGAATGTTGTAATCATTTCATTTCAAGCTCAGTGGTGAATGTTGTAATAGTTAGATTTATATGTCTGCAGTTTCTCGCTTACTATTACTTTATTGGTTTGAGCTTCTGTTTTTATATTTGTTCTAGAAATAAGGTTGTCCTACCATAAACTTTGGTTTTTGGTGTAAGGTTGTCCTTAAAACAATTTTTTATTGCTTTCTATTCCTATACTGCAATTCAAGTTTAGTGATTTAAATTCTTATTCTTTATTCCGCTGTATCTTTTATTTAATTTAGCATAGTCCTATTCACCCCCCCTTTAGAACATATAGCTTGGCCATTTCAGAATCAGCCTTGATACTCGGCGTCAACAATCGACTTCGATGATCGACCGAACAAGGCCTAAGGGAAGGTCACAATGTGGACATTAAACCATCATTGCCCATCAATGTGGCCATTTAACCAACCTTGCTCCCAAGTAGTGGCCTATAAGAGCCAAACATATAGTGGGCTCATAGCCTCACGCAAGGGCCTAATATACATCACTATGGGCCTCACTCAAGGGTCAAATATACATCATATCAGGCCTTATACAAGGGCCTTATATATCACATCGGGCATTATCAAATGGGCTCCAAATACATCACATCGGGCCTCACCAAATGGGCCCCAAATACATCACATCGGTCCGCATCAACGGGTCACACTAATGGGCCTCATAAACAACAAGTGGGCCGCATCAACAAGTCGTACCAATGGGCCTCGTATACATCAAGTGGGATGCATCAATGGGTTACACCAATGGGCCTTGTATACATCAAGTGGGCCGCATCAACGGGTCGTACCAATGGGCCTCGTATACATCAAGTGGGCCACATCAACGGGCCGCACCAATGGGCCTCATATACAACACAATGGGCCTCATAGATGGGATACAAATATATCAAGGTAGGCCTCACAGATGGGCCACAAGATTCATCAAAGTGGGCCTCAAGTGGGAGCTTGGATTACATCTAAAATTATTTTAATAGTTGCAGGTGCAACATGTGCATCATTATACACTATCATTCTATGGGGCATATGGATCACTAATGATGATCAGAACTGTCCAAACATTGTCCAAAAAATCTGCACTGTCCAAACATTGGACAACACCATCCAACATTGTCCAACACCGTCCAGCACTATTTGGACAGTGTGGATGAGAGAAATACATCACGGTGTGGCCACAACACCACCTAAACATTGTCCAGCACCGTCCAAACATTGTCTAGCACCGTCCAACACCAGACGGTGTGGATGAAATAAATACATCACGGTTGTCCCATGCTGGGAAAACAGATGGACGGCTTGAATAGATCACATGCATCCGAGGTGGGTCCAGGCAAAAACAGATGGACAGCGTGGTGAACACATATATACATCAAGGTGTGCGCCACACAACACACACGTTGCCCGGGGGGGGGCCGGTGTCCCACCGTCCCCAAACAGATGGACGGCAGTGGATATACAATACTTTCACCAAGGTGGGTCCCACCCCCTCACGTGCCACACGTGTGGGGTGGGCTCACACCTCTAAATGGAAGGACGGTTTTGATATAGCAAATACCTCGTGACCAGCCCACCGTCCTGGACAGATGGACGGTGGGGGTTAAATACATTATGGTGGTGCCTACACATGCACCGTCCAGCTGGATAAAATACATACATATAGGTGGGCCCACCCTCACACCAACCACACGTGTGAGGTGGCCCACGTCCATGGAAAACGGACGGAAGGTGTGGATATAAACATACATCACGCTGGCCCACACAGCGACGTGTCACCCTGCCTGCCAGTAGCTAATCTGCGTCCGTTGTATGGGGACCCACAGAACTTGCTAGTTGTCAGTACGGCAGCTACTGCTGCATGGTGTGGCCTGCTGGCCCACCGTCCAGATGGACGGTCTGGATGTAGCTGGCCCCACGTGTGGGTGCCATACACATATACTAGCAGGCCCACCAGATATAAACATATAAATCAAGGTGGCTCATCCACCACCGTCTAAGCTGATGGACGGTTGCATGCCAAAACAAATGCATCAAGGGATGACCCACCGTCCTCCAGATGGACGGTGTGGACCAGACATAGACATCACGTGTGGCCTCATGCACGGACGGTCTGGATGTACACATCTAAGGTGTGGGGCCCACGTCCAGAGGGACGGTACATACATCAGAGTGGACCCCAGGCCAACACGGATGAAACACACATACGGTGGCCGGTGGGTCCCACAAAAGCTGGTGACGTCAAAGGTCTGCGTGCTGCACTCAGCATGTCACTAAGGTGGCCCCAAGTCCCCTTTCAAACTGGACGGACGGTGACAGATACATCACGGTCCCTGCACAACTGCTGGACATCCTTCCAGTAGCGTCCAGATGGACGGCAGGTGATGAAACACATACATCACGGTGGCCCACACTGCTGACGTCAATCAGCAGCTGTAGCTGCTGGACGCTAGGCCAGGCAAATGGACAGCTTAGATGAACCCATACTCCAGGTGGGTCCCGCACATCTTTTCACAGAAAAAAATAAAAATAAATGGACGGTTGGGATATACATCAAAGTGGGCCCACAGCTGGAACTGTGGGTATAAACATAGACATCAGTGTGGCCCACATACCATCCAAAACAGTCCAGCACCGTCCAAACGGTCTGGACGGTGTGGAGAAGACATACATCAAGGTGGGCTCCACCCTGATGGATGGTGTGGATAAATCACACGCATCAGGTGGGCCACATCAACACCATCCAAAAAAGAAGAAAGAGAGGGAGAGAGACGGGGAGAGAGATCGGTGAGATAGAGGGAGGGACCCCGCCACTATGGGCCCTCCCTATACAACGCATACATCAAGATGGGTCCCACCATATATGGCCCTCAAATTGTCAAATCAAAACAAAAATCACCCACTTATGCTTCTTCTCAGACTTCTTCTTTCATTAACACACCCTATAGCTCCAATGAGTGAGATTCAACGGTCAAGATTGGTTTTGGAGGGTGAGGATGAGAGATAGGAAGGTGGGCCACACCTAGCTTTCTCATGGAGCTTGGACGTTTGCTCCTCTCATGGGGTTGTTTGCTTGAAAATGGGGAAATGAGAGAGAGAGGGGATGGGATGTAAAGAGAGAGATGTAGAGAGAGAGAGAGAGAGAGAGAGAGAGAGAGAGAGAGGGAGAGAGAGAGGGATGGGTGATGGAGTGAGTGATGTGTACTTGACATGTAAGGGTGTGTAAGAGAGAGAGAGAGAGAGAGAGAGAGAGAGAGAGAGAGAGTTGACTTTGGGGATGATGTTGTACTTGACATGATGTGATGATTGATGGCATTGATTGATGGGACATATTGTAAGATTCTCTTGGGATTGTAAATGCATGGCGTTTTCTCGAACTGAACGCGAGCCCACATCTCCTAGCTAGGGTATCGTCTCGGCACGCGAGACGCGGCATCAGAACCGCGACGACGGCGTGGTTGCAATGGTACAAGTTTCGAATCGAGACGACTCTGATATACGGGACACGACTCAAGATCCCGCGCAAACGCCGATAACAGATCGCGGGTTACCGGAATTCGACTGGGAGGATCGCGAAGGCCTACGGAACAGTACGGGATAGGATATGGGTCTTACAAGTGTGACATGACTACCGTACGCCTTAGCGATATCAGGGCCGTAGCCTCCACAGGTATTTTGTGGATGGCCAGATGGGACACTGAAAATCTATTCTACATAGGGTGCTATAGATATCCCTGGGTGAAAGTCCTTAAGCCCTCTTGGTTCCAAAAGTTGCTCCAACGTCTAAATCAAGTGGATGCATGAGCGCATGAGGGCCATATACCGTTAGGCCGCGTCTCCCACTGTGTCGTGGTCGGTTGGAAGGGGGTACGACCTTAACTGCCCGAGAGGAGGGGACAATGATAGGCTGAGTCTGACCAGCTCGAGGAATGGGTCCGCTATCGACGAGCCAGGCCCGATATCGGCAGCAAATAGTGAGGTCTCTTCCACTCACCTTGTTGCGCGCGATGGGGCGGCAATCTGGTTTAGAGTGTAATAGACCCCGGTGATTTTCCAGAGAGGAACCGTACTGATATGTAGACTTATTGAGTAGGAGCTGCATACTCATTCATTCATCCCTTTACTATCCATTCGGGCTGGTGGTGTGCAACTAATTATTGTGTACCTTCGTATGACCAGGATTTTGGTTAGGCGCGTAAGTAACCAAAGATCAGGAGTCTACCACATTGAGTTTGACTATCCAAATTTAGATATGAGACTGGTTTGGATATCAGTCATTTGTGATAGACCCCGTAGCTTGTGATACTACGTACTATCATCCCGACTTCACACTCCAGCTTGGTCATTTCATTCGCATCGCATATTGCATTACATCCGCAGACATATGACATTTTTGGATCGTTATGTTTTTGCACTTATATGGCCTAGACGGACTTAGCAGGATTTACATTTTGGATTGTATCCTTGTCATCTGATATTTGGCTCTATTTGACTCCTCATTTACATAGCTGATTTGTATTGCGTACTCTGATATTGTATGACTCATGGACTTGTCAGTATTTCCGCTTACTCTGATTACTCTGATATTGTTTACTTGACGCTTACCTTGTGCACATACTTTCACCACCCACTAAGATTTTTAAAAGCTTACGCACGATAGATGCGTGCAGGTGGCGTTAGGTTGCAGTAGAGTTGAGCTTGGAGCATACAGCGGACCTCTGGAGCTTTGATTTTTTATATATGTATTTCCCTTTCAGCATTGTATTCAAATGATTATATTAGTGGATATGTGATGATGATGTTGCCTTTGTTATTTGAGTAAACTTGTGGTTATGCTTCTTACAAGAAAAATGTATGTTGAAAAATCCTCCTTATAGGATCCCAGGATCGAAAATCTGGTGTATGGGCACTGGGAGCCGAGAATGGGGTACTACGGAAGCTATGGGCACCGGATTCGGTGATCGGAATTCCTATGAGTTCGATCTCTGGGTTTTGGGGCATGACATTGTCAGTTGTTTAGATTTAATTTTTTATCCTCATGTGATATTCATATATTTCTATTCTATGAGATCCATATTGACGGATAGGCTTACCCTAAATTAATTAAATTTCCTAAATAGGAAAGGTTCTCAGCCTGTTACATTTCTTTGATATTCATTATTTTATAGATATGAATTCTTAAAATCATTGGCGCTTGAGAATATATATCAATGGTACAAATGCATGATTTTCTAATATTTTATATAATTTATTTAAGATGTTTAAATTATTTTATTTTTCAATTAGGTCGACTATAGTGCTCGGATCCCGGTTGTGTTATCTAAGTCATCATGATTTTGGAACATTAACTTATATGTGGAACTTTGAAGCTTGGGTATTATTTTAACTCAGTTGAATTACATCCATTTAAAACTCCCAAAAGGAAATCATCAGTTTAGTTTTTATTACTTAGTTTGTTTTGCATTTGATTTTCTCTTTCTCACAATTCATCTCCCTGTGGGATCGACCCTATATTCACGGGATATTACTTACGAACCTCCACACATGGAGGCAAACAATCAGTAACCCACATGAATCATGTGCTTAGCCTATTTTCTCACCCAGACCCAGAGTACAATTATGCCCAACTATTTTGAGAAATGAAGATTTATTGTATTCCACCCTTGACTTTTGATGGGGCTTGTATTGCATATGTGAAATCCCCTCCAATTATTGGATTTGTAATCCCACTTTAAACCCTCCCTCTTGATTCCCATGGCCAAAAAAAAAAGAAGAAACAATTGGGATACATCTACTTTTAATTTTTACAAGGCCTTCCAAGATGATTATATAAAATCAATTCCAACCATTAAATGATATGTCAAACTTTAGGCATGGATCAAAATATCAAGGCCACACGGTAATTTAGGTGGGCCCTACCACGAAAAATAGTTTGGAAGGTAAGTGTTTTTTTTAAAAATTTTTTAAAGTACTTTTTCAATCATACTGTCCATATAAATCACGAATAGGGCTAATTTTTAGACAGTAGGCCTAAAATGGGGTGACGCATTGGGTGGACGGTGTAGATTTTAAATAAATGTTATCCGGTCCCGCCCGAGCCCGAAACTACTTTATTTATAACTACGCCACTCATCTTCCAACCCTCCTTTCCACGCTCCTATCATCCAACCTTTTAACCCACGCCCCCGACTCTCTTTCTCTCATCTTCCAAGCTCTTGATGACCTACAGCCCCATCTATCTCTTTCTCATCTTCCATTCTCCTAAAGCTTCATCCCTTTCTATCTCATCTCTCAACCTCTGATTTCTTCCTACCTTTCTTCGATCATCGCCTCCGGTCAAACCACCGGATTTTTGCCAACCAGGCAAGCAGGGCGCCTCAAACAGGTCCGCCTCTCTCCCTCCCTCCTCCCCTCTCTCTCTCTATCTCTCTCTCACTGACTGAGAAGCGCTCGGTCTTGGGCTAGACTCGGGCCTATGTTGAAAATGCAGCCCGGGCTTCACCAATGGTCTTCTTTTTTTTTTTTTTTAATTTTATTTTGAAGTGGTGTGGTTGAGTATTGTGGGGCCACGTGGTTACGTACGTCCAACTAATCCAAACGGAATGATGAGGTGGGCTACGTGTACGGTTGAAAATTCGCGTCTTATACGGTCTCTCAGAACGTGGGGGGCATGTGTTCTCTTGTATGAGTCGGGATCCTCTTTTATATGATATACCCCACCTGATGATTGGATGGTATGATTACTTTGAGAGGAACATCGGAACGGATTGGCTATTCCCCTCCGGTGCTATGTAGACCGCAGCGCCATGTATGTGTCTCATCCATGCCGTCCATCCATTTTTTCAGATACTTTTATTTTGCGAATTAAAAAATGAGGTAGATCAAAATCCCAAGTGGGCCACACAATATTGATTGAACTCTCACCGTTAAAAACTTCCTGGGCTACAAAAGTTATGGATTAAGCTAATATTTGAATTTTGCCTTCATTCGTCCAGGTATGTGTGAACTAATTTATAGGTTGGATGTCAAATAAACATTACTGGCCGTAGGAAGTTTTTAATGGTAGATGATCAATCACACTAGACTCAAGAAGATTTCAATGACCGGCATTGTTTACCTACTTTTTCCTGTCACGCGCCCACTTGAGCTTTTAATCTGTCTTATTTTTTGAGCTTGTCTTTAAATGATCCAGAAAAACAGATGAACGGACTGGATTTCGGCTCCACCAAGCTTCCTATCGCAGGCAAGCCAATTCGCGTTAGTCAATCAACGTACCTTCCGTCCGTGTACTGCTGGACGCGGATTTCTCGTGAAAGCCATTCGCAGGAAGCTCACGCGCAAGGAACTTAGGTGGGGCTAACGTGATGTTCGTGGTCAATCCACCCCGTCCATTCATTTTTTAACTCATTTTAGTTAATTAGGCTAAAAATAAGCCGGATCCAATACTCAAGTTAGCCTAAAACGTGAGAATTTAACGTCCACAGTTGAAATATTCAGGTTAAAGTTCATCGCGGTAGGAATGACGTTATGAACGGTATAGGTGGCATGTAAACATCACTTTAGACGGCAGGTAAATTTCAACGGTAGAAATTTCCCTACCCATCTTTTTCCTTACGGTGGCCACCTGAGTCTTGAATTCCGTTCGCTTTTAGTCTCAAGTCCTAAAATGAACTAAAAAAAATAGACGAACAGGGTGGATTTATTACGAACATCACGCTGGGCCGTTGCCAGCGCTAGAATTTCTGCGAAAGGCTTCAGCAGCGAATTCGCGTCCGAAAATTCTGTCAATACGAAGACGGATCTCACGACCGGTCCGATGCACGTTTGCGACGTACCAACATACGGACGCGGATTTCAATTCCTGCGGTGGAAACTTGGATGAGGCCCAACGTTATGTGTTTAAAAATCTCACACTGTAAATCTATTTCTAAACTCATTTTAGGACTTGGGACCAAAAGTGAGAAGGATGGAAGACTCAAGTGGGCCGCACTAGAGGAAAAGGTGGGTACGAAAATTTCTACCGTTGAAAACTCACTCGGGTGGAAAGTAATGTTTACATGCCATCCATACAGTTAATAACGTCATTTCTACCTGGATGATCCGAAGACACAAATATTAGCCTGATTCAACATTTCTGTGCCCATGAATATTTCAACGGTGTACATTCAATACTCACATTTTAGGCCCACTTGAGTATTAGATACAGTTCATTTTTGGCATGTTGTCCTAAAAATATCTCAGAAAATAGATGGACGGAGTGAATTGCTAACAAACATCACGGTGGGTCCCACCTAGGTTTCAGCGCAGGAACTTCCTACTTTCGCAGGAAATCCGCGTCCCCAACATATGCTTACGGTGGTTTGGGTCCAGCTCTTGCGTAAATACGTAGCATCACACTCGTACGAGATCTGAACCATTGATTTAGGTAGGTAGCACCACCAACGAAAGTAAGGCCTGCTCTCTAATCAGTAGAGTTAAGAGTCTAAGAATCAACATTAACGGCCAGGATTTCGGTTCTAACACCATAGCCTGTTTGATGATCAGATCAGGTTGATTTTTGGGCAAGGACGCATACAAAGTGGGCCCCACCAATAGATGTATTGGATCTCAGTTTCAAGTACCTCTTTGAGAGATAGAGAGAGGAGTAGAGGAAGGAGTCCAGATACGTCTATGTTTTTCACGTTTGTAGATCTGCACACGTATGGTCTTCTTCTTCTTCTTCTTCGTTGGGTAGAGACGGGTATACGGCGAGCTTATGTTGTCTTCTCATGACCAGGTCGGGTCACTCGAACCCGACCGGGTCTGACGTTTTGGTTTTCCGGACCAGAAAATCCGTCGGATCCAGGCGGTCCATTCCCGGTTTCGTAAAGAGCCGTCCTGTTTTAGTGTGCGGTTCGGGTAAAAACCGGTCCGGTTTTCATCAGGTTTTCGACTCTGTCTTCATCTTGAGTTTTTTGACCGTTGGAGGTGAATCCCTTTCTTGGTTCCTCCTTTTTTAAAAAAAAAAAAAAAAAAAAAAATTTAAATTTAAATATATTTTTATTTAAGGAAGAAAAAAAAAAAATTTCTTATTGCTTGAGGGAATAGCAGCAAATACCCCTAGCCAGATTGGAAGAGGACTCGCGTGGTTACGAGATCCAAGTCGTTCATCAGGTGCGCCGCCTCGTATTTGGCCTCTATTTCAAAATTCAGCCCGACCCAAAGCTCAGGTGGGCGGCACAGTAAGGCAGAGCACAAAAATCATGCTTAAAACCTTCAAATTCACGTGGTTTGCACCACCTGTAATAGTCTGATTTCTGGGGCAGCTCTTCATCTTAGTATATGGGGCGTCAGTTGAATGGATTGGATGGAATATAGAAGCTACAATGGGTCCCACGCAACAAATGGCTGGCGTCTCCATCCTACTTTTCCTGATGTTGTGGCCCACCTGCGATTTGGGTTGTCTTGATTTTTGGGTTTCAGGCGGCATCAAGCAGTGCGCTGCTGGACGGGTTGAATCTCATGTGCATTCATCCTACACCGCTCTCAGTTAGCGGCAGGCATGCTCCTGTATACCTACGTGAGTTATGCTGGGTTAGTTGCAAATGGAGGAGTCTGCCTTTCAAAAATGGATTTCAGGGAACCACTCTCGGCGCCTGGTGACTCATTTCGTCTCAGGCTGAAACTGATGCGTCTAGAATGATTTTTAGAACCATTCTAAGAGATGCATACCCACTGTTCGATTTAATTCCA
This sequence comes from Magnolia officinalis, assembly GCA_021015155.1. Lineage (NCBI taxonomy): Eukaryota > Viridiplantae > Streptophyta > Magnoliopsida > Magnoliales > Magnoliaceae > Magnolia > Magnolia officinalis. The sequence continues at coordinate 43,967,467 of JAJHSJ010000012.1, forward strand.
AGAGATAATATGCCTTTATCTGAAAGCCATTCTATGCTCATCGTGTCGTTTAGAGTTTCACAAGTTACTGATGTATTTTCACTCTTCTCATGAAGTTGCAGCTCAAACAGTGGTTTAGGATTTTTTATGAATTGGGTTTTCTACTTTTAGGTTTTTCCATACTAGGATATGCATGCCCACTGTTTGATTTAATTCCAAGAGATAATATACCTTTAGCCGCAAGCCATTCTATGCTCATTGTATGATTTAGAGTTTCATATGTTACCAAAAGGGGTTTTCACTCTTCTCATAGTTTACAGTTCAGTCTGGACAGGGTTTAGGAATTTTCATGAATTGGGTTTCTATTTTTAGGTCTTTTCAATATTTATGTGCTGAATTTGGCCTGTCAAAAAACAAATTTTCTGACTTTTGCTTGTTTCATAGGGTGTTGGTCAATATGGACAACAGAAGCAGCAAGAGTGCTATATCTATGCTCTATGAAAGTATCTGTGGTTTCTTACGAAGGTGCCTTTTTCGTGTGCTGGCCTTTGGATCGATTCCCCAACACATTGCTTTTATCATGGATGGGAACCGAAGATTTTCTCGCAGCCGAAATTTGGAAGGGGGTGTGGGTCATAGAGTTGGGTTTCTGGCTCTCATGTCCATCCTCCAGCATTGCTATGAGTTGGGTGTGAAGTATGTGACAGTCTATGCATTCAGCATTGACAACTTCAATCGAAGACCTGATGAAGTTCAGAGCATTATGGATCTAATGCAGGAAAAGATTGAAGAGTTGCTCAAGGAAGAGAGCATTGTAAACAAGTATGGAATCAAGATTAATTTCTTCGGGAATTTGAATCTCTTAAATGAGCCTGTGAGGAGATCGGCTGAGAGGGCAATGGTGGTTACCGCCGGCAACACCAGAGCAGTGCTCTCAGTCTGTGTTGCCTACACTTGCACTGACGAAATTGTTCACGCAGTTCAAGAATCATGCCAAAAAAATGGGCCAGAATTCAGGAAGAGAAACCAAATGGTCCTGACAATGATGACGATACGATTGAGTGTTTTGAAAAAAATGGTTTGGAAGAAAGTGAAATAACAGTGGTGGATTTGGAGAGGAACATGTATACAGCTGAATGCCCGGATCCTGACATCTTGGTCAGGACTTCTGGTGAGACCCGCCTAAGTAATTTTCTTCTTTGGCAGACTACGTGCTGCCAATTGCTTTCCCCAGTGCTCTTTGGCCAGAGTTTTCTCTTCGACATTTGTTATGGACGATCTTAGAATACCAACGTGTCCAACCTTATCTAGAAAAGAAGAAGCGATTATGAATTCTTGAATAGCTTGTACATTACACAACAATTTTTCATGTGCTCCTCTCCTGGATTCCTAAGTATGCCACCGTAGTTGTTACAATGTATGGAATGCAGTTGCAATCTGTGGAATTAATACATGAAATATGATGTTACTTTACTGATATCGCTGTTAGAGTTCGTTTCTTTGAAGATGGTAGTTTTTGACCTATCAAGGGAAGCGAATTTCCTCCAAGTTAATAGTACAATGAATTTGTATTCTCTGAGAAGATGAGTCTTGAATGATTTCTTCTCTATGGAGATGAAAACCAACCTGCTACTTTGGATGGATCTGTTCTTTATTACTGCAATCCAAAAAAGTGGTACGCATTATCTCTTCGTGTGTTACTTTTTATTTGTATGCATTTTCCTTGCTAGGATTTAGAAGCAGCTTTATTGCATTATGTCAAGCCTGACTATTGTATTTCTTCTGAATAAGAAAATTGAATGAAGAGATCAGGTTAGATCATGACTTTGTTGAGTTCCATTTCGTTATTACCATCGCATTAAGATTTTGACCTTGCTTGGTCTAATCAAATCATGTAGTTTTGTAAGTGAAGAAGGGTGAAAGTGAACTCTTATCGGCGGGCAATGTGGGAAAAAAAGAAAAAGAAAAAGAAAAAAAAACACAATGTTTGTTGTTTGTTGTCATCTATTACTTTTGTCTACTCCACCACCTACATGTTGGGTGACCTGTTGCTGATGGAGCACCCTGATGACAGAATCCAATCACTTACAAGTGGTGGCCATCTAATGAATTGTTGATGTTAAAGATCTCGTCTGGTTTCAAGCAATGCTCTATCCATAACGGAGCCTATGATTCGACATTCTTGATTGACAGGTAACCTTGCATGTAAGGTGTATAAGTTGTCACCATTAACAAATTGTGGCAAACACAATTATGGTCTAATATAGAAAGAACAAGGATGAAAGGTGTGGTAATTTCTCATGGTAAGACAATTCTCTTACAGGAGATACCTTCTTTGGTCAGATCGCACTGGATATCTTAACAACAAAACTGAGGACTTGTTTTATTTATTTATTTATTGGGGAATGATAAACTTGGAACTTGTTTGGGTAGAGGGTCCTGCAAAATTGGGATTAAATCTGTTGCGCAGCACGCCAACGACGCAGTGAGCCTAGATCCAATCTAAGGCCTCACCCACAAACGATAGACAGGAAGAAATATAAACTAGAAATAGATCAAAGCAATCCAAAACAAACCACAAGACAAGATATACGTGGAAAACCCCCAAACTAGGGTAAAAAAACCACGGATGCAAAATTTCACTATGAAGAGAAATGAAGATTACAAGGCAATATACTAACCTCTCCCTTGGAAGTACAAAGAAAATCCCTTGCCCACACCTTAGAATAATTTCCTAATATTCACCTTAACCTAGAATAGCCCTAGGGACCCCAATTTATAGTTTTGGCAACTTCCCTTTCCGCATCCCAGTTGCGAAAGGACTTGCGACACGAAATCCGCGAAACTCCTTTCGCATCCCAGTTGTGAAAGGACTTGCGACACGAAATCCGCGAAACTCCTTTCGCATCCCAGTTGCGAAAGGACTTGCGACACGAAATCCGCGCAACCTCGACTGGTCGTGGGCGGCCCCAGATGTGGCTCCACTTCTCAACAATCTCCCACTTGGAGACACATCTCCATAAACCTGTCTTCTTCATCCGGAGTGCACCACCTCCCCGTCTTCAAGCCTGAAGACCAATCAAAGCTGAACAGAGCTTCAGCTTCTCCCTTGTGACCGCCTTAGTCAGCATATCCGCAGGATTCTCACTTGTATGAATCTTCTCCAGAACAATCGATCCATCTTCCAGTAATGAACGTATGAAGTGATATTTGATGGCAATATGCTTGGTCCTTGAATGAAAGGCTGAATTCTTAGCCAAGTGTATTGCACTCTGACTGTCACTGTACAGCTTGCAATCTGCTTGCTTCTTACCCAACTCTTCTATAAAACCTTGCATCCACACCATCTCCTTGCATGCTTCTGTAGCCGCAACATATTCTGCTTCTATCGTACTGATAGATATTATCTTTTGTAACTGAGAGACCCAACTGACTGCAGCACTACCCAGAGTAAAAACATAACCCGTAGTGCTTCTCCTGCTGTCGATATCTCCTGCCAAATCTGAATCCACGTAGCCTTGTAACTTGATTTTCGATCCACCATAACACAGCCCTACGTCCTTAGTACCTACCAAGTACCTAAGGATCCACTTCACAGCTTCCCAATGTTCCTTCCCGGGGTTGTTCATGAACCTGCTAACAACTCCCACTGCTTGAGCAATGTCTGGCCTCGTGCTCACCATAGCATACATGAGACTCCCAATAGCTGACGCGTATGGGACTTTAGCCATGTAGTCCTGTTCTTCCTGCGTCTTTGCACCTTGCTCCTTAGATAGCTTGAAGTGGTTGGCTAATGGAGTGCTAACCGGCTTAGCACCTCCCATATTGAATCGATCAAGTACCTTGGCTATGTACTCTGCCTGTGACAAAACTAATTTCTTGTTTTCCCTGTCACGCTTTATCCTCATGCCTAGGATTTGTTTTGCAGCTCCTAAATCCTTCATGACAAATTCTCTAGACAATTGTCTTTTGAGATCTGAGATGTCCTCCATGCTTGAGCCAGCCACAAGCATATCATCAACGTACAGAAGAAGGATGATGTATGACGTATCAAACTTCTTCAAGTAACAACAGTGGTCTGCATGACATCTCCTAAAACCGTTTCCCGACATGAAACTATCGAACTTCTTGTACCACTGCCTCGGGGCCTGCTTCAGGCCATATAGACTCTTCTTCAGTCTGCACACCTTGTTCTCATTACCTGGTGCCACGTATCCTGTCGGCTGATGCATATATATCTCTTCTTCAAGGTCCCCATGAAGAAAGGCTGTCTTAACATCTAGCTGTTCTAGATGTTAGTCCTCTGAAGCCACTATACTCAAGACCATGCGAATCGTAGACATTTTCACTACCGGTGAAAATATTTCAGTGAAATCGATACCTGCCTTTTGTTGAAACCCTTTCACAACCAATCTGGCCTTGTACCGTTTCAAACCATCGTGCTCCTCCTTCAGTCTGTAAACCCACTTGTTATGAAGAACTTTCTTACCCTTGGGTAGAGTGACTAGCTCCCATGTACGATTAGACTCAAGAGAGTCCATCTTATCATCCATGGCCTGCTCCCACTTAACCCGTATATCTGACTGTAACGCCTCTTCAAAACACTCTGGCTCACCATTATCTGTCAGTAGTAGATAATGTAAGGAGGGTGAGTATCGGACCGTGGGTCTCCTCTCCCGAGTAGACCTCCTCACAACTGGTGTATGCGGCTCTGCCTCATCCTGTGGCACTGTAACACCCATGTCCGGTAACTCTTCCAACTCTACGAATTCTTTTTTCTCGGCCTTATTTTCCTGCACACTGTCCTTATGCATCACTTTTTCATTAAAGACTACGTCCTTGCTTCTGATGATTTTTCTGTTTTCTGCATCCCAGAACCTGTAGCCAAAATCATGTTGCCCATAGCCTATAAACGTGCACCTCCTGGACTTCGCATCCAGCTTGTTTCTGTGCTCTGCATCAATGTGAACATATGAAGTGCAACCGAACACTCTGAGATGTGCAAGGTTCACTTCTTTCCTAGTCTACGCTTCTTCTGGTAGCCCACTATCCAATGGTGTTGAGGGACTTCTATTGATGAGATATGCGGCAGTATTCACAGCATCTGCCTAAAAGGTCTTGGGTAACCCTGCATGTAACCTCATGCTCCTGGCGCGCTCAAGGATGGTCCTGTTAATGCGCTCAGCCACACATTCTGCTGTGGTGTCCCTGGAATCGTTTTCTGATGTTTGATTCCATTTGCTGCACAATACTCCTCAAACTTATCACAATACTCTCCCCCATTGTCAGATCTGAGACACTTTACTGTTTTACCTGTCTCATAATCTACCATAACTTTCACTTCTTAAATACATCAAATACATCAGATTTATGTTTTAAGAAGTAGACCCACAGTTTTCTACTAGCATCATCAATAAAGGTAACAAAATAACGTGAGCCACCAAGAGATAATACCTGTGCCGGTCCCCACACATCAGTGTGTACAAGCTCCAACAGATGTGTCTTTGGAGCGCGTCCCGTCTTCTTGAAGCTTACCTCTTCTGCTTGCCATACACGCAGTCCTCGCAGAATTCCAAGTCAATAGACTTCAGCCCCTGGTAGCTTCCTTTTGACAATAGCACTTTCATCCCTTTCTCACTCATGTCCCAGCCTCTGATGCCATAACTGCCCATTCACTCCAGTTGATGCGACTGCGAGTGAACTATACGATCCTGAAGTCACGTACAAAGTACCTTCCTTTTTGCCTCGAGATATTACCAAGGCACCTTTTGTGATCTTCCAGGAGTCACTGGTGAATGTCGTCACATAACCGGTATCAGCCAACTGTCCCACTGAGATCAGATTACGTTTCAAACTCGGTACATGTCTGACATCCTTCAATTTCAAGACCGTTCCGTCTTTCTGATTTACATGAACATCTCCCTTTCAACAATATTGCACGGCTCATCATCACCCAGGTAGACTCTCTCAAAGTCACCTGACACATAATCACGCAGAACTTCCTTACACGAAGTAGCAATGAAACGAAGCACCCGAGGTATATAACCAAGACTCATTCCTCGCATCAAGAGACAAGATCAACGCCTCTGTGTCGCTCTCCTCAGACAGATTCACTGAATCTTTCCCACCTTGAGAGCTTCCTTCTTGTTTCTTGAGCGCCCTGCAATCACGTTTCATGTGCCCCTTCTTGCCGCAATGCCAACACCCGTCTTTGTCTTTCGGTCCCTTGGACTTATTCCTTGACTTAGAACGCCCGTGTTTATTGCCTCCTTTGTTCAGCGATCTTCCTCTTCCTTCAACGTTTAGAGCATTCCCTGAATCCCCTGAAACTCCTGATGCCTTCCTTCTAGATTCTTCTCTGAGAATTAGACCGGCCACATCATCAAATTTCAGCTTTGTCGATCCTGAAGAATTGCTCACAGCAATCACCAAACCATCCCAACTGTCTGGCAAACTGGATAAGATCAATAACGCCCTGACCTCATCCTCAAAAGCAATGCCAACGGATTCCAACTGGCTCGTGACTGTATTGAACTCGTTTAGATGTTCAGCCACGCTCCCACCATCTGACATCTTCATGTTGAATAGCTGTTTCATAAGATGAACCTTGTTGGATGCTGAGGGCTTTTCATACATGGTGGCTAGGGCTTCCATTAATTCTTTTGTAGTTTTCACCTTGGATATATTGAAGGCGACGCTCTTAGACAAAGAGAGTCGGATCGTTCCTAAAGCCTTCCTATCCAGTAAAAACCATTCATCATCTGTCATCTTTTCTGGTTTCTTCTCTTTTCTTTCTAGAGGAACATAGAGGTCCTTCTGATACAGATAATCTTCCATTTGCATCTTCCAGGAGGCAAAGTTTGAACCATCAAACTTCTCAATTCTAGTTTTCTCATCTTCTGCCATCGCTCCCAATAGAACTAAACTAATAGCTCTGATACCAGTTGTTGCGCAGCACGCCAACGACGCAGTGAGCCTAGATCCAATCTAAGGCCTCACCCACAAACGATAGACAGGAAGAAATATAAACTAGAAATAGATCAAAGCAATCCAAAACAAACCACAAGACAAGATATACGTGGAAAAAAACCCCAAACTAGGGTAAAAAACCACGGATGCAAAATTTCACTATGAAGAGAAACGAAGATTACAAGGCAATATACTAACCTCTCCCTTGGAAGTACAGAGAAAATCCCTTGCCCACACCTTAGAATAATTTCCTAATATTCACCTTAACCTAGAATAGCCCTAGGGACCCCAATTTATAGTTTTGGAAACTTCCCTTTCCGCATCCCAGTTGCGAAAGGACTTGCGACACGAAATCCGAAACTCCTTTCGCATCCCACCAGTTGCGAAAGGACTTGCGACACGAAATCCGCGAAACTCCTTTCGTATCCCAGTGCGAAAGGACTTGCGACACGAAATCCGCGCAACCTCGACTGTTCGTGGGCAGCCCCAGATGTGGCTCCACTTCTCAAAACCAAATTTCTCTCGTGACTTTGCGATCTGGTGGGACCCATTTTCTTGAGTTCTGATGGTGTGGAGAGTGGCTCTTTCCCCACTAATAACAATTATTGTGAAGTTCAAAATTGACTTAAGAGATTGAATTTTTTATCAAGTGGGGAAAAAGCATTGCTCCTCCTGTTACGAATCTGACAGGGGCCCACCACCAAAATTGGGATTTATGTTTATTCCTGATTTGGTAGAATCCCCTACCAAATGGACAGCTAGGAAACTGCAGAGAAATGCTCAATCACAGTAAATTAATTGCTACAAAAAAAAATAAACATTAAAAAAATAAAAAAATAAAAAATCTAAGAGATCGAATTTGTGATCAAGTGGGGGGAAAAGCATTTCTCCTCCTGTATGAATGGACATGGGGGCATGGGGCCCGCCCAAAATTGGGATTTAGGCTTATTCCTGATTTTGTGGAATCCCCTACCAAAATGGACTGTTAGGAAGCTGCAGAGAAATGCTCAATCACAGTAAATTAATTGTTACAAAATAAAAATAAATAAATAAATAAAATTTTAAAAAAACTACTGTAGACTGATGCAACCACCCCCATCTCACATCTCAAATCAACAGTTTGGGCATTCACAAGGTTGTGTCTGAACTTTTAATACAGATCAGAAGTTGTTGATAATGTGGTAGAGAGAAGCAGCTGCTGCTTGGGATGATATTTGTGCTTACATCCCACTGGTCTTTCAGTTATTTGCCTTCCAGCCACAAGGAAGCCATGTGAAGATCTATGGCAGATAGTTTTGTGTGCTTTCCACAACTATCTTCTCCTCTCCGAGGCTGTAGGATGCAACGCACAATTTATAGGTGATAAAAGAGGCTGTAAAAAACAAAAATTATTTGTCTGATCAGATTTGGTGGTGGCACATTTGATTCAACTAGATTGAAGGGTGTGTGGCATATGTTTTGAGCGGGTTATGGACACCACTCCTGTGCATGGTGAAACAGTGTATTGTTCATCTGCATATACAATGGATTGGGAAGTTTGGAAATGGTTGAAGAATCGTTAGCAACTCTTCAAAAAATTTAATGAGGAGTTTACATCTTTTCTAATGATCATGGGGAAATTGTATAAAGCACGACTTCTATGCAAGCGTACCTGTATGCGGAACTGACATAGGTGGGTAGGTAGTGAATGCCTAGGGGCTGAGAAAACTCTCCTAGGAAACGGTTAGAGTTCTGCTGGGGCTTTCTTGTACAGACTGCTACAATCAATTCCCATCTCTCATTATTGATCAGTCCCCATTTCCATAGACTCAGTTATTTTTTTTTTGTTTCTTACTAGTCGCCAACCAGGCCCTAAAAAACCTTCATTGAACTAATCCCCCAAATCAGTATCCCTTTTCTGTACCTAACTTGTTCCCAAACCAACCTGTAACCATTCCCATGCTCTCCTTAACCAGTCCTTTAACCAGTCCCTCACCAGTCCAGAACCTAAAAGAGCCCACAAGGATATGCCCTGTATCAGCTCACATTCCTCTATTCTTGTCCAACAGCCTTTACCTTCAGCCCGTACCATGACCAAGGTTTAGAGTACCATCTGAAACAGGTACACATTGCCTGTTTTGTGCTTGAATTGGCCATGAACAATACTGGTATTGGCCTTTTACCAGGCTGAAACAAGCCGATACACAATGGTATCGGTGATGAGCAATACGTTACGTAATTCACTGATCTCAAACCTACTATGATTGCTAACTGCCCCATTCAAACCTTTCCCATTAACCCAAGGTATTCAAAAACAGTAATGCAATGGTTGTAACAGCTGTTATGTTATGGAAGCAGCACCCACCGCCTTTGTGTTAGGAGTCATAATGCCTCAATCCAGAAAAATGGCCTGTACTACGGGACATGTTGTGACGATAAATGTGTAGTGGCCTAGGGCCTCTAAAAAGGGTTGTTTCATTTTTTTCCCCCTATTCCTCCATCTTTTCCACATTTTACATTTGTGAGAGTGTTTTCAAGTCTTTATATATATAATATATATATATATGACACACACCACACACACGCACGCACGCACGCACGCACGCACGCACGCCGCACTTCAGTGTTGATTCAACATTATAGCCCTCCAAATCGCATGGGAAAAATGAGGGGAGGAGAGACATGTGTGGAATATACCCTCCATATTAAATTGCAGATACATCAATGATAGAATCATTTTTTATTGGACCAAAGCCTGGTCCCCTGATGAAGATGAAAGAAGATGGGTAAGAAATAGGAATATGAGCAGATACTTTTTCAATATAGGAACAAGTATGTGTTCGTTTTGGCCGTATTTGTATATTTTTCTTTTTTTATTTGTATATTTTACTGTTTTTTATATAATTTTGAGCAGATTTTAATTTTTAATTTTTTGTTAGTAAAATGTTTAGAGTTTAGATTGATGAACTACATGTATGGATTTTATATCTGCATATGCATGCACTAAATTGGTGTTTCTGAGCTCTTTTTTCTATTTTGTGTTTTTTTTACAAATTTGGACCATTTTTGGGATGAATAGTGACACACACACACATATTAATTTCTTTAGGAAAATGGTAAAAAATGGTGAGGGATATGCATTAGTGGGATGAATCTCACGGATTATATGAATTGCTGCAAGCCCTTGTAGGGCCATTGCCATTTGAGTGGTACCCAAATCGATTAGACACTCTCTGAATTTTATATTATTTTTTCCTCAAATTTCTTGAGGGAAATGGTGTTTTTTTTTTTTTGAGGAATGTGCATTAGTGGATGAATCCCACAGATTGTATTGTTTTTATTTTTTTCATGAATATGATTGATGGTCTATATATTACCATTATAGTTATGGACCCATGTTTATGGTTAGATAATTGTCTCATCATTCATTAGCTCATCATTACTCACATAATCTTATTTACATTAACATTAGGTATTTAGGATACTAAATATAGGAGTTTTAGAATTAGTCCCGGTCTCTCAAGTTAATAATATCAGCAAGTAGTTTGGGCAGCGTTCTTACTGAAGAATGACCCATTACACCATCATATGTTCAAAATCAGAAAGTGATACATATTTAGACTCCAATTTTATTTTATTTTTATTTTCTGAAATTTTCAGTATTTTTCACACACACACACATGATCGTTACAAGGCTGTAATGGCTATTACAGCCAGTATAGTAATGGTCTTGCAGCCAGCAATCATGCTGGCTGTTACAGTTATTGAATACCTTGTATCAACCCAAACCCTCACTTGATCCACTGCTTCTGAATATCATATTTCTAAAACTACTAATTTGACTTGAAACTTGGCTGAGTCAACTTTCTTGGTGAGATTCGAGCTGAGTCACCAGGAAACTTGATTGTGTGACTCAACCCTGACTGAGGAAGACTCTCCAAGTCGACTTGACTATTTGGTCAACTCGACACGCCTCACGGTGACTTGAGCCAAGCAACTTTGTGAGTTGCGCTGAGATTGTACAATTTAAAAGAAGAATGAGGGGATCAAACACACAACCCTTTCCAAAGTTAAGCCACATTTAAGCATTGCATTAAGTAGTGCATTGCGGTTAGATTAGCTATTTTTTAATTTCTTATACTATTTCTAACTAATTTAGATATTAGCTACTATTCCTAGTATTTTTAATTTACAATTATTAAATGTCGAGTCAAGTCAGGTCTAGTCTTTGAGTCAGCCCAACCCGGCTGAACATCAAGTCAAGTCGAGTTTTCAGTTTTTCGAACCATGCTGTTTATGCAACCTTTATTCTAACTAGACCTATTCAACCACATTCAATCCATAACTACCATCCCAATTCTTCATCAGCATAATCCAACAATGGAGATAAATTTCAATGGCAGAAAACACTAGGTTTTGACTGGATGATTTATTTAGAACTATTTGTATGGTACATGGAAGGGTCGTTAAGATGGTGATTGATTGAAATAGTAGTGAGAATTCATGTCTGAGGAGGTGATAATGAAATTGTCAAAATTGTGTTATTTTTCGAGTGTGAAGAACACCCAATCAATGTTGCCTTTAATCATATTCCTTCAGAGAATATTATCTGCATGCAGTCATTCTGATGGACCAATGTCCTATTGGAAGACTGGATACGTGACCAAAATGGTCATCATGAATGCTCGCAAAGATCTGGACATCTGTGAAGCTTCAAGAGTGGTTGTGGGTATTTTCTGCATGTTTATGTGCTAGTATGGACTGCAGCTTGTGCATTGTCTGGATGTTTGCATGCTACAGGACCTATGTGCCCAACCACTTTTGGTGATGGTCCTCTCCATGTTTTGCAGAAGCTAGGAATTATATGGTGGATGCTATGCAGATTTAGGTGGGACTCATCCCTGTTTAATTTTTGGGCTGATTATATGGAGCCACTGCTCGATTTCTCTTGCTTGGAGTTCCGGAGGACAACCTTTATTGGGAATGCTAGCTCGATCAATTAATTGTATGCTAGTGTTCGTTTGGAGTTCTGTGTATGATCAACTTTTTGCATTGCTTCTCTGGGTGATTTGGCTCTTTGGGACTCCATCGATGATAGTTTCAAGATCTTCGGCTTGGGTAGTAGGAATGTTAGGTCTTCAAAGGTCTTGTGCTTGGTGTTTGAGCCTTCAGAATTCTGGGTGTTTGTTGATGTTGTTTTCTATCTGAAGACATGCTGCCAGAAGGGTTCTTCAGTCTTATCTTTGAATGTGAATATTAGACGTCGAAGTGCAGATTCACATGTGTCTTCAGGCAAGGATTTTGTGGAAGTCATTGGCATTTTCAGATGGAAAGTTGTTGTGGGCATTCCTATATGCAACACTTGGTCATTGATTGTTGGGCCCTCTCATTCTAAGGCGGCGCCGGACAATAGCTTCATCCACTCAAGAGTATGCTCTTGGTGATCTTATTCTTACCCAAATCTCTGTTGAAGATGCTCAGAACTGGAAAGATAAGAAGAACAGGAAGAGGAAAGAGCAAGAACTTGCAAAATTTCAGGAACGTTAAGATCCAATACAAGCCTAGCTTCTACTTTATGAAGTCTGATCAAGCCCAGGCCTAATTTTCGAGTGGCTGCTGTTGGTGGCAGGAAGTGCCTCATCTCCTTCTCTTGTTTTATCACAGACTGGGTGTGTCATGTAGGCCGCTTGGGTTGACGTAGCGACACGCAAAAACTACTGACAATGAAAGCAGCGATGTAGACAAAAGCCACCCAAAGATGAACTTACTTCCATGATCAGCTAGTAGCTCGCCGACAATTCATGGTGTTCGGGCCGGATTTTGGCAACCAGCGAGTGTCTCAGCAGTGGGAAACTGAAAACTATAGAAATTGGGATTTCTGCGAGCAACTCAGTTAGGAAATCACAATCTCAGATCTCATGTTGAGTGCAATACATTTCTAAGCAAAATAAAAAACCTCCTTTCTAATACAATCGACTACAATAACTCCTAAACCAAGTAAATAAATCTCTAAAACGCCTATCATTCAAATCATAATCTACTCAATGAACCAATCATGAAAAAGAAAGGAAAGAACTTAAAAAGAAGAAGAAAGAAACATAAATAAGGAGGCGTAGGAGGAAACATAAGAGATCCGTTGCATCTTCAGAAGAATTGCTACACGTTGGGTCTGCAGTATCTTTCAACCATTCACGTCTTAACTAATCATGATTAGGCCTAACTAATATTGAAATTAGTTGCCAAGATTCCAGCTAGACATAATCATCTAACTACCTATCACCCCACATGAAAATGTCGAAAATACCTGTAAGATTCCCGCCAAATTTTGAATTCAAACAGTAGCACTTACTGGTTGTTGGACGGTCATCCTCCACCTGCCACTCTGGCCCTAGATACACGTGCAGTCTCCAGCGTAAGCTGCTCTACTTGATCCTAGCCCTCCATATAGGTCTAGCCTAGCGGCGCTACATCAACAAGCTATAACTTTTGTTTAGTGAAGAAAAAAAAAAAAAAACAGACATCTATTATTGTTAGAACTTTTACAGATTTACTGTTAATTGCTAGGTTTCTGCGAAGGATGGATCCTTCTTAATTCTCAGTCACTGTGTTCCTTTGTTGATGATTTTTTTGGGTGTATCTTAAGCAACTGCTGCTGTGGCTTTTATAGTGGTCTCCCCTGCAATCTGAATAGGCTAACTGCAGCAGTGTTATGACCTATTTCTGGGCTGATCTATGTGGGGTGGCTGTATAAAGTCTACGGCAAGGAGTTTTGGTCCTCAAGAGTTCTGGCACTGTAATCTAGCACTGGACTAGTGTTATTGTGAGTTGTGGGTTATTATCTTATATTGCATCCACGCGACCAGATTTTTGTCAAAGATCTTGGGGCCCATAAGGTTTACTTTGCAAGATCCTATGGATGGTGCAATAAGTGTGATTGATCTCTCAGGGATCTCGAGATTTCCGAGCTACGAGTTGTCCCTTCAATTTTAGCCATTGAAGAACCACCTAATCAGTATTTCGCCAACAGTTTTCTTTTAGCAGATTGGTGTTGTGATAGCAGGGTCGATCGTCAGGCTTCTGCTACCGTAAGCTGCTGGTTGTTGTAACAGGAGTCTCTTAACTTTTCCTTTCTTATGAATTATTATTTTACCAAAAAAACCGGGGGGGGTGGGGGGGGGGGGGGGGGGGGAACTCTTGCTAAAAGACCTATTATTAAGGATACGTGCATTAGGTCAAAAGCTCGCTGACAATTTTGCAGGAAAACGAAGCTTGAATCTGTTAACAGTTCTCTGATCAGATTGATTTGGGGTCAAAAGAGTGCTGATTGGTTGGTTCTAAACTTGGTCGGATCCTCGGGGGTGATTCTGATCATGTGATATGCTAATAGCTGGCGCAAAGAAGAGAGCTGGTTTGGTTCCTTTTTTGTTAATATTGTTTTCAGTGATATCTCTTCTGGTTTCCAGTGGCTTTTTTCGGGCGCTTACGACCCAAGTAGGTCATTGCTCCAAAATGAATTTTGGGAGGAATTGTCTGTTACTCGGGAAAGATCCTCGGTGCATTGGAGGTGACTTTAAGTTATTCATTTTGTTAGTGAAAAATCCTCAGGAGATAGGATAATGTCCAGCATGCGGAACATTTCTAACTAGATAGGAAAGTATGAATTCTCCCTATGGGAAATGTAAGTTTAATGTGGTCCAATGGGCGATCACCCCTTACCTTTTCCTTGTTGGAAAAATTTCTTGTTTCTCAGGGATGGTTAGACCTGTTCCCTTTTGCCTATCAGAATGGTCTTCCTAACCAGTCTTAGATCATTGCCTTGTTGTTTTAGAAGTTGACTAGATTAATTGGGGTGGAAACCCTTCAGATCTGAGCTTGCATGGTTCAAGGTGGAGGGTTTCTGCTCTTTGGTTAAAGATTGGTGTACCTCTTTTTCAGTTGAGGGTCGTCCGGTTTTTTTTTTGTTCAAATAACTTTAGATGTTGAAAGCTAACCTCAAATCTTGCCATCGAGATATTTTTGGCAGCAGGGAAAAGGAGGTGGACCTCATTTTGAGCAGTTTGCAAGCTCTAGATATCAAGGAGGAAAACAGCCAATTAATGGAGGAATCTCTCAGAGCTAAGTATTCTTCTAAATAATTCCAAGCTTAAGTAGGAAGAAATGAAGTGGTGTCAACATTGGAAGACCTGAGGCCCCAAAATCTGGTTTGTACACTGGATAACCGTTGACTATAGGTCCATTGGCCTCGAGAATGTTTTGACATGATCATAATGTTGTTTTGTTATCAAGCCGCAAGCCGTATTTCAACCCGATGTCCGAATTTTAAGATACGGACTTAATAGTAAACAATCTGAGAAATGACAATTATGTCATTAGTTTATCTGGCAGAGCTCCACTATCGAGTTTTCAAAATCCGTTAGGTCCAAGAGCCTAACCGTTGTAACCGTAGTCGAGTTACGGAGTTAATGACGAAAACGGCATGTCAATAGGACACCCGGATTGTAAGTTATGCTTAGAGATGCACATGTATATCTTGAGAAAATATACTCAAATGACCTCGATGTTTTTAAACTCCTTGAAATACGTTAGTTCAAATTACTTAAATAACATTGTTATATTGCTACTATAAGTTTAAACTTTTCAAAAATCATCACAAAACATCCCATTACCCTCCTTTTTAGAAAAAAGCTAATTTAAAACCATTTTCAAGTCCATACATATGAAAACCCTTTGCAACATTCCATTTTCCAGCACTCTTTCTTGTTGACAGTGAAGTTGAGAAGAAGAAAAGAAAATAAAAGTTGAAGTTGGGAGCCAATCCTCTGATAGTTATAGGTGAGTGCATAGATTAGGAGCACGCATATGTGTACGTTGGGGTTTCCTTCAAACCCTTTTACTAGATTTTCATTTAGGGTTAGAAAATTGCTGGAAGTTCTGTTTTACGGTTAGATAATTGCTGGATTTTCTGTTTTAAGGTTAGGTTTTCGCTGGCTTTTCATTTAGGGTTAATAGATTGTGGAATTTTTGTTTTACGGTTAGAGAATTGATGGATTTTCTATTTTAGTGTTAGGTATTGCTAAATTTGCTGATTTCGAATTAGGTATTACTGAATTTTCTTGAAAGCCCTATAAAAGATGAGATTTCTGATTTAGGGTTAGGTTCTTGTTGGAATTTCTGATGGAGTTGGTTAATTTATTGCTAGATTTTCTTTTAAAGCTCTATAGCAGACTAGCTTTTCTGATTTAAATTCGTTAGGTTATTGCTGGATTTTCTTAAGGTTATGGTTGGATTTTCTGAGTTAGTTGATTAGGTTATTAATGGAAGATTAGATGATAGAGATGATTTAGTTTTGTTTAAAGTCATACGTATTTCTAACGGTTTCTCTTTATCCCTTACAATGTCCGCCCGCCACCTGTTTGATAAAATGTTTAAAAGAAATATCCTTCATCCTTTTGATGTAATTAATTCTTGAGAAAAAGTATGCTTGTCGCATGACGTCTTGAAAAAAAGCATGCTTGTGCATATCATATGCATGATTCATAATTGTTGTATCATTGTATGATTGAAAGTGCATGAGTCATATCATGATATGGTGATCCTAGTGGGTTGTGTTGCAGATACGATGTATCTATGATGAATATATAAACCATCTAAATACATAATGTATTAGATGAGACCCTTATGAGAACTTAAATGTATGAGGAGACCACATGAGGAAGGT
The DNA here is from genome assembly GCA_021015155.1 of Magnolia officinalis. NCBI lineage: Eukaryota > Viridiplantae > Streptophyta > Magnoliopsida > Magnoliales > Magnoliaceae > Magnolia > Magnolia officinalis. The sequence continues at coordinate 43,984,112 of JAJHSJ010000012.1, forward strand.
CGTCCTATGTTTGCCTTGAAAACCATGACATATTGTGCTTGTGTGTGGACTTATGCATATGGTGATTGTAAATGCGATTAAACATACTTTGGTATAACTTGAGTTGGACACCACACCGAAAATGTGTAATTTGACAGGACATGATTAGAGGGTCCATGGGTGAAAGCCCCTAAACCCCGATTGGTACCATTGGGAGCGACCAATGCTTAGACCGGGTGGAAGAACAGAGCGCTAAAATGTCGAAATATCAAAGTAGGCAGCGACTCCTACTGACGTGTGTCGATTGGTTAGAGGTTTGACCTGACCTGCTTATGGGCAAGTAAAGATAGGTTGTGTGTGACGAGCTCGTAAATTATCCGCTATCGTTTTGTCAGGCGACTTGTTACTTCTCGTCGTTAGGCAGATAGTGAGGCAAGTGGGTTAGACTAGTTCGGCCCGTGAACTATGTAGTCTCACCTTTGTAGTTGACCACGGTGGAAAAGTCTTTACAAGTTGGTAGTAATCATATACGAGTCTCACCTCTGTTTTAGACCTTGGTGTTCCAATTGGGAAATGTGGAAAGTTGTACAAACGTTGAAAGAGTTTGTATATGACAAGTGGGTAGAAGTCTCATCTCTGTATATAAACATTATTTAGAACATAAAAAGTGGCATAATGCATTGTATCTTTATTTTATTGTTATCGATCCAGAAAGCTTGTGCATCCTGTACATGATATGAGCATGACATGAAACATGTATTTTCACTGCACACATGCACTCACTGGGCTTAGTAGCTCAAGCTTTCCTTTCTATTTTTTTTTTACTGGTGAGAGTAGGGAGCTGCAGGAGTGAGGCTACAGACTCCAGTTGTCCTTTTTATTTTGTACATATCAGTGTATATATATTTTTTGAATACCCTGAATATTTACATCGGGTATAGTAAATATGACATTGTTTATGTTTTGGTTTTGCCTTGATGTGCTCAGTTGTACACAGTAATATATGTTGAGTATGATGACACTTTGAGAAATGATACGTGTTTGTCGTCTTTACTTTCAGAAATCCTCCTTGTGGAGTCCCGCTTATGGGACTTAGTATGTGATAGTTGGAAGTTCCACAATCGGAGTTCTACGGAGGCTGTCAACCAAAATTTGGTGTATAGTAATCATGAATTACCAACGCTAGATTTAGGATTGTGACAGAAAACGGTATCAGAGCATGATCTGGGAAATCTCTGCATAAATCATATAATGTATTTACTATATGTTGTTGTGTTAGATTTGTTAGGTTCATGCTTTGCGAAGTAGAGGAGTTGTATGGTTATTTATTATGATGTATATTGTATAGGTGTACTTGTTCTTTTTAGGCTAATTCGGTGTTTTATCTATAGGATGCCGCCTAGAAAGAATCCTGTTCAGACTCCTCCAGTGCAACCCAAGTCTAAGTCAAAATATACGTCAAAATCTGTTCCAGATCCAGTCATACCTATTCTTGCAACACAACTTCAACAACTGTTGCAAACAATGTCAACTATAACGGCTAATCAAAAGCGGCGATTTACTTATACTCCTGAGACATCAACGCAGGAGCGGGCCAGTGCTCTTTTATGGAGTTTAGACGTCTAGATCCACCTTGTTTTTCTGGCAAGCCAGATCCTATGGCAGTCGAGTTAGGAAGTCAGAATAGAGAAACTATTTCAAGTTATGGGTTTGTACTTCCAAGCAATGTGTTACCTTGGCGATTTATCAATTGCAAGGAGAGGCAGACCAATGGTGGAAGTCAGTTGTTCGTTCAGTAGATCCAAAATTTGTTTGGACATGGGAAGCATTTAAAGACCAGTTCGATCGTAAGTTTTTCTCATAGCTGTTCGTCGGAGAAAGCACATGAATTTGATTCTTTGGTTCAGGGTGTGAGATGTCTGTTGCCAACTATGAGCTCGTTTTATAGAATTATCTCGTTCGGCTCCACATTTAGTAGCCAATGCTAATTTGAAGGCGAGGAAGGGTGAGGATGGTTTGCGTCCTAGTTTGTGATCTCGAGTTAGAGAGTTTGAGTTGTCGACTCTTGAGGGAGTAGTAGCGAAGGCACAGATTTTTTAGTCTAATTGGAACCAACAACAAAGTATGCATCCATCTACTTCTAATCAACAAAGGAAGAAGAGATTTATTTCAGAGAGTGGTAGTAGTTTCAGCCCTTTCCATCCCCAAAGAGGCTTCACAATTAGATATGATAATGCAGCCAGACCTGATGTAAGACCCCCAGTATCACCATCTGTTCCTCAACGACAGTTTGTAGCTAGACCTGATGTTAGATCCCCAGTATCACCGTCTGTTCCTCAGCGACAGTTTTTCGGAGCCTGTTATAATTGTGGTGGTGTAGGGCACCGTAAAAAGGATTGTCCCAATCCGCAGAAACAACAACCATATCAACCACCTAGACATCAGCAGCCCTAGCAGCAAAGGCCACCATATAGGACACAGTATAAGCCCCAACAACAATAATCTCAACAACAATCACAGCAGCAGCAAGGTAGACAACCCTTACCCCTTCAGACGCAACCTTGTGTTTATGTAATTCCAGAAGAAAGATTCTCAAACTAAGGGAGGAGTCATAGAAGGTATACTTGTAGTATCATCCCTTTTTGTACGTGTCATTTTTTATTTTGGCGCATCACATTCATTTATAGCAAATAGTTTTGTCAGTCATTTGGAATTGCCGAGAACATCGATGACCAGGGATTAGAGCTCTTGACTCCTTAGGGAAAAGAATGATGTTGAGTCTATATGTAGGGACTGTCCTGTTTACATAGCAGAGTATATCCTTCCAACCGATTGTATGTTTTGTAGTGTTAGAGTATGATGTGATTTGGGAATGGACTGGTATCCAAGTACCATGCAGTGTTGGACTGTACAGCTAGACAATCACCTTTCTATACCTGACTAGCCTCGATTTCAGTTTGTGGCTGATCCTAAAGATAAGTTTATAGAAACTTTGATGTCCTGTATTCAGAACGAGTCCAAAGGTGTATGTATTGAACAGTTGCTGGTAGTACATGATTTTCCAGATGTTTTTCAGGAAATTCCAGGTTTGCCACCCGTTAGACGTACAAAATTTCGAATAGATCTTATCCTTGGCACTGCCCCTATATCCAGAGCCCCTTATCGTATGACACCATTAGAGTTGCATGAGTTGCAAAGACAGATAGATGAATTACGTCGTTTGGAGTTTATTCTCCCAAGTACTTCACCTTGGGGAGTGCCTGTACTTTTTGTAAAGAGGAAGGATGGTTCTTTACGGTTGTGTGTCGATTATAGAGGACTGAATAAGGTTACGATTAGAAACAAGTATTTACTCCCAAGAATAGATGATTTATTCGATCAGTTGAGCGGTGCGCAATATTTCTCGAAGATAGATTTACTGTCTGAGTATCATCAGATTCGGGTTCGGGAGGAGGATATCCCGAAGACAGCTTTTGTGACTCGTTATGGACAATTTGAATTTCAGGTTATGTCATTTGGTTTGACTAATGCACCTGCAATATTTATGCAATCGATGAATGAGGTATTCGTCCTTATTTGGACCAGTTATTGTTGTTTTATTGATGATATTTTAATATATTCAAAGACAAGGGAAGGGAAGATCATGAGTGTCACTTAGAGGATGACGTTGCAAACCCTTCGCGCCCACCAGCTATATGCTAAACCGAAAAAATGGAGTTTTGGCAGGAAGAAGTGAAATTTTGGGGCACACAATTTCGAAGAATGGAGTTCAGTTGATCCAGCTAAGGTTGAAGCAGTTTTCAATGGAAACAGCCGAAGAATGCCTTGAGATTCGGAGTTTCTTAGGTCTAGCAGGGTATTACAGGTTTGTTAAAGGATTTTCTCGTATAACTGCCCCACTGACTCGATTGACTCGATAGGATGCAATGTGTTTGGAGTGAAGCCTTTGAGCGGACATAAGTGGAAATAGAAACTCGTCTTACGACCGGCACCAATTCTCAATCTTCCATCTTGGGAGTGAGGGATTCGTTGTTTATACAGATGCCTCGCTTATGGTTTAGGGTTGGTGTCCTAATGCAATAGGGCAAGTAGTAGCATATGCATATCGTCAACTTAGGCCTCATGAGCAGAATTATCCTGCACACGACCTAGAATTAGCAGAGTGGTAGTTTTTGCCCTCAAAGTAGGAGGCATTACTTGTATGGGTTAGGTTCAAACTCTTTTAGAATCAGAGCCTGAAATACATCTTTTCCCAAGCCGAGTTGAATATGAGGCAGAGACGTTGGATGGAATTGATAAAAGACTATGATTTTGATCTTCAATACCATCCAGGAAAAGCTAATGTAGTGGTAGATGCTTTAAGTCATCAGCCACAGGCCCAAGTGGCACAATTGATGATGCGAGAGTGGAAAATAATAAAAGATATAACTGAATTTGATTTTGAGATGACTTTACAGTTCTCAGTTGTGCAATTAGCAAACTTGACGATTCAGCCCTCTTTGATATCCCAAGTAATAGAATCCCAACAGTTTGATCAATAGGCGTTGTTTTGTAAAGATGTGATAATAGGGAAAAGTCAACGGATCAGTGGCAGATAGGTTTGGATGGCGGACTTTAGTTTAGGGCAGGGCAGATTATATGTTCCAGAATATCTCAAGAATTGAAGAAGGCTTTATGGATGAGGCACATCGCACTCAGTTTACTATCCACCAGGATCTACGAAGATGTATAAGGACATGAAAAGACAATTTGGTGGACTGAAATGAAACGTGGAGTTGTTAGGCATGTGTCAGAGTGTGACGTTTACAAACGAGTAAAGGCAGAGCACCAAAAGCCTGCAGGGGAATTGCAACCTTTGGAGATACCAGTATGGAAGGGGGAACATGTAACTATGGATTCATTGTGGGTTACCAAGAACCTTATGTCGACATGATGCTAAATGGGTTTATTGTAGACCGTTGACAAAGACAGCCAACTTCTTCCTATTTGTATTTCTGGGTCTACAGATCGACTTGCAACTTTATTTATAAACGAAATTGTTATATTACATGGTGTACCTGTTTCGATTGTATCTGATAGAGATCCAAGGTTTACATCAAAGTTTGGAAGAGTTTTAAAAAAACAATGGGGACGACTTTAAGATTTAGCACAACAATATCATCCACAAACAGATGGGTAGTCCGAAAGGTAAACCAGATTCTCGAGAACATGCTCAGATTATGTGCCTTAGATTTCTCTGGTAGTTGGGACGACCACTTGCCGTTAACAGAATTTGGCGTTATAATAATAGTTTTCAGTCTACTATTGGCATTACACCTATGAGGCGTTATATGGTAGACCTTATAGGTCCCCAAGTTGTTGG